>CM051037.1:53863981-54118981 GCA_027627225.1 Congeria kusceri
TTTTCCATACACCATGCGAATATTTCAATGCCCCATAGAAGTCTAATGACGCAGTCTTGTGACGTCATGTTGCTTGCTTTCGTGACGTCATTGTGTGTGTGTTGCTTGTAATTTTGAGTTTCTTTCGTTAAGTTTTAAGTGATATCTATTAAAAGAAACCAGTGAAAGGTAGTCAGCGAGATGTATTCGTTACATTGTTAGTAACTGAGAGTGTATGGGATATACACCCTCAGTGGCTTCATACCATACTCGAGCTTTGCTGTCGAATATTATAGAGCCACTGAGGGTGTTTAGGCCAATCCCATACACCCTCAGTTAAAAACAATGTAACTAATAATATTATTCATAATGGTGTTCGTTCAAATTATATGATACAACAGTGTCTAGCTAACCTCGAACAGAGTATTTGTGTCCCCCTTTCCGGTTTGCTAAGAAAATTATTTTTGGCAAACTATTTCTTCTGTGCCCTTTTATCTATATTACCTAAAATATGTTGATAACATGCACGTCAGCAACAAGGATACTAAATATTTTGAATTGCGAATAACTTGCTTGAGTAAATCACAAGTAAAGGTTGAAAGCAGATGGTGCTTTTAAGTATTAACTTGATGACGACGACATCTTTCATTAGATCCCACATCAATGATAAAGTCTTTAATGACTTTGATTTTTTGTATGTTCTTGAGTATTAACGTATGCAAATTAGTGGAACGATATTGACATATAAAAGCTTAGTTAATAATAAGTGAACAAAATAATTGGTAATATCTTAAGTTGTATTTGGTTTCATGTCTTTGATTGTATTAATATTAGCCAACTAAAATATACGCCATTTATCTTATAATAAAAAAAGAAGATTGATCATTGAATATCTTTGAGGTTTAAAAGAAACACTTTTTCTTTGTAATTTGTCTGGATAATAAGTTTCAACAATTTTAAGCTACGCTAAAATGTAAATTAAAAATATTATTCGAGTCCTTTTAGTTCTTATTGTCATACGTATATTACAAATGCTTCAAACATCACAGCATATCAGCAGGAAAGAAACCTTCATCCACAGCTCACTGTCCTTTATTTCAGTCAATAACAGATTGCCTGTACAGCACACAACGAAAAATACGAAAGTAAAACCACACATTTGTATAAACTTGCTTGTGGTCGCCATTTTGGAACGATAAATGCAAAAAAATGTGCTTTGACAAATAAACATGTTTAAGCTAGGCGGTTTTATTTCTTCGTTTTGCATCAATGCAACACATGATACATGATCTTCATACTATGGTCTGTTAGACGATTAACTGAATAGAGCTATTAATCGTCCATTCAGACAGGACAGACCGTTTGATCTTTGGCAATTGATTCCGTTGCCATAGTAACGTAAACGAGAGAATGCGTCTGTGCATGCTTATTTAAAGAAGTGTCCTAGTATGGTTTTATTTATATGATTATAGCCATTAATGTTACTGTTCAGCTTTTATTAATTGCTACAGGCAATTGTAATCTTTATATCTTTCTATACTGTCCTTGAAAGTTCTATGTGTTGTTTATTTCAAGTATACGTTACATCTTTAACTTCTTGAGAATTCCTTAAGGGTATATGCGTATCATCAACCTTTTGAGTGGATATTCTTTAATATCTTCGGTCAAGTCTTGTGTTGATTATATCTAAGGTACACAAACACGTATTAGCCAGAATCTATGTGTTCTTGAATTTAATGAACATTTGTGTGGGAATAATTGCAGCCCACATTGTTGTTTTGGATTTAAAGTCAATCTGTTCATACTTAAAAATAGTGACATTCTGAAGTGACTTTCTGTGGACAATATTTAACAATACCAGGATCAGGAAACTGGATTTTATCCCAACATCACGCCTGCATTGACGAAATAACACCCCGTGGGATAAACTCAGCTGTATTCCACCTTGTTGAACACAGCAAACACGCGCATTAAAATGACGTCATTTTGTTTATTTTCGTGACGTCATTCGATGTTTTTCGTGTTATTCAGTGATTTTCTTATCTTTTATGTTCAAAATATACACAGAAAATGATGGGATAAATAGAATACCAGGTAAGTATTGAATACAGATACGTTTATTTGCTCGGCACGAAAACCTAAACAACACGCCAAGGCTCGTGGTTTAGGTTTTCAAAGCCTCGCTTAATAAACTTATCTGTATTCAACACTAACCTAGTATTCTCTACATTTTGTGTATTGGATATATTTGTAAACAAGGTATTCATTTTTGTTGTTTTGTTGCAATTGTTGTTTAAACAAAATTCATTATTGTTCATAATTGCTGGTTGTTTTTATTTTTACGCTTGGCTCGTTACAATGAATAAAACCTACTGCATATATTATGGCTCCAACATAACACATTCTGATCATGTTTATGTATGATTTTTTACTGTTAATATCAAGATGAACATAACAAGAGCTATCTCAGGACAGCGAACAACTATTTAACCGCTTTGTCAGAGTTATTGGCCTTTATCACTAAAAAAGGGCATAATTATGCTAAAATGCTGGTCACAGTTATGTGCCCTGGCCATTGACCTTATACAATGACCTTAAAGACGTGTGAAGTTTTAATTGAATATCTGAAGCAGATATAGAGATATGAAGTTATTATACGCAAATTTTAACCTGAAATGTCTAAGTAAAAAAGGGGTATAATTATGCAAAATTGCATGTCCGAGTTATGGGCCTTGGTCAGTGACCTTATATAATAACCATGAAGTCATGTGTGAAGTTTCAATCGAATATCTGTAGCAGTTATAAAGATATGAAGTTGTTGCACGCCAACTTTAACCTGAATTTCCAAGTACAAAAAGGGGCATAATTCTGCTAAATTGCAGGTCATAGTTATGGGCCTTGGTCAGTGACGTTACATAATGACCCCGAAGACATATGTGAAGTTTCAGTTGCATATCTGGAGTATTTACAGACATATACTTGTTGCACGAAAACCTTTACCTGACTTTTCTAAGTACAAAAAGGGGTATACTTATGCTAAAATGCTGGTCACAGTTATGAGTCTTGGCCAGTGACCTGTGACCTTATATAATGACCCAAAAGGCACATGTGAGGCTTCAATTGAATATCTGTAGTAGTTACAAAGATATGGACTTGTTTCACGCAAACCTTATCCAGAGCATAACGCCAACGCAGACGAACGGGTGAGTAGTATACCTCGAACTGTTTGGTTAATAGTCGAGCTAAAAAACTATTGGCTGCCTTGTATTATTATCATGCTTAAAATCTTAGGCTGGATATAATAAAACTTTCATCCACATTTCAATTTATTTTTATTTTAATTCTTACATGGATGCGTTTAGTAGATTATGTTTTAACTTGTGTTTTAAAAAAAAATGTCCCATATGACGAAACAAATCAGAAGTCAATAATTAATTATACTGTGTCCTTCTTTCAACTAGACGAGCCTAGATATAAAGCAATAAGCCAATATCGCCTCCAACTTATTACATTCGAAGCCCATGTTTGAAAACCAATGAATGGTAATAGCCCTTGGGTCAGTTTAATTCACACTGAAATAGAATTTATTCTTATTGTCTGACACAAAATGATTGCCATGGTGGAATAAATACCAGATACCAATGCACAATCAAAGAATTGTGAATTAAATGCAAAGTATAAAAGTCGGTGAAAAAACATAATACGAAATCCATGCACGGTGTTTTGAGAGCGCGTACTTTTTTTTTTTCTCACTGTATTTGGTTTAATTTATAGATAAAATATTGGATCTTCATCGGCGAAAACATAAAATATAAACCTTACCACGCCATTGGCACTTCACGAAGTTATGAAAATCTATTACAAAGTAATACTCTAAATAAATAAATGTTAACTTGGTAATGTGACGTTTATTGAACTGGTATAATATGTACATTGTTAGCAGATGTTACATGTACTTTTACACGTATCCTTCATGCCACCAAAACAAATCATCTCTTTTGGAAACGCGCCGCAGTTCGTCATTTCGTCTATACAATCAGTAGGTTTCGGCTTCGGTTCTGAAAAAAAGTCAGATAAAAGAAAATCATTGTGTACTACTTGTTAGCAGTTTAATTAAAACGAATTTCTCAACAAATGCAAATATATTATTGTTTCCTAATTGTTTGACGCAAAGAAGAACCTTAAAAAATATTTGACTCAGTAGCGTTTTGCTGATGAAAATTAGATAACCCTTTAATTGCAGATGTTGATATCCATAAATCCAACTGAATTGTAGTATATTTTTTTTATTGGCATATTCGAGGTTCACAATAAACGTGTCAATGAAATATAAACCATGTATATTGTCTGCTACAGTGATGTAGGCGATAACAGGATTTTTAACGTTAAAATCGTTTATTTTCATCTTATAGATGCTGGTTGTTTTATTATTCATATTAAGACTGACAAAACGAGGTTGTTTTGTTGACACCAGATCACGACTGGAAATGTCAGACTGTAAAAATATCCGTTCCTAAAGCAGCCCTGTAATTAACGTAACTACCACATGCTGAGAAATGCAGTGTTATGTTATTATTATTAATATATCCATTTATAGAATGACTCATTAACATATTTGAATATGTGTTCCAAATATAAAAATAATAAACATCCAGTTACATATTTGTTACATACACAAACATATAAAACCATTAATTAAATTGAAATTACCGCCTTGCAACATGTTTTAAATGCGCTCATTTGTATTGTTAAATGCAAATTAGCTGTTGTCCTGGAAACGAATGACCCACTTAGACAGAGAACACAGCCACTAAACACTAACATGAACATTGCTTTAACTTGGGTCGCAATGTGCACCCTTTTTGAGGCATAATCTATGTTTAAGCGGTTGTTACCATAGAAACGAATAACCTACCCAGACAGAGACCGCAGTGCCCTCTGCATTGCTCCCACATGTACTGGTCGTTCGCCGGAGCAGTGCATTCCTCGGGCGTGTACAGCGAACACTGGTCGTACACATTGGCGCAGCTTGTTTCTAAGGGTATAAAAATACAATGTCAATTATTGACCATATCAATAGTCTTGAATATAAGTAGTGTTGAATCATACCATACCCGCTTTTACATATATGAATTTATGTATGTATTCATATTCATATTTTGAATTAGTAAACAACTTAATTTTTTATGTCCTACCGTGAACGACATTTTATGCGACACAATGCTGTGCACATTTTGACAGTTAGTTTATAGTTTCTAGAACAGACGCAAAGGGTCTGTCTGTTAATAGTGAACGATGATGGGATAGATCAATATTATTAAATGATACATATTCAGTATGCCTCATTGCTAAATCAAATGACATACTGTATATAAGTAGTTAGTACACTTACTTGGATCCGTTGTTGTGCTAGGGGTCGTGGGAACTGTAGTCGTCGGCTTAGGATCTGAAAAAGAAAGGTAACACGCTTTTTGTGAAACATATGTTATTTTCTACCTACTTATAACATACATTCTCTATATGAATGTTATCACATGTTGTTCAATATTAAGCAACCAATATTAGCTTATTTGGTTCTCTGTTGTCACAGCTTTATAAAGGCAAAATTCAGCGGTTGGCCATGTTTGCTTTGATGTGCAGTCGGTAAAAATGCAAGTGAGGACCGTTACAAACATGGACGAGTCGATAAAGGTAAATCAGACGATTTATACATACAGAAGATTGAAACAGAATATCACGATTCCCCGTATTTTCAGTAAATGGTTAATCCCCTCATTATCAACAAAATTTAAACGGACTATACGACGGTACATTCAAGTTGTGTTTCACCTAAACACATCCGGCAGTGACCCCTGCAGTTCTCCCATAGCAAAGGCTGCAAATCCGGATTTGAACAGTCTTGCTCCGTGTAGCCTACACAGCCATCGAACTTGTTACCACACGCCACTCCTGAAAGAAAATAATTGGTATTGGCTATTGGCGATTTGCCAAAAAAAAGGACCGTTGTTTGCAATAAGAGTTTTTCTCCTGTTGACTCAGCTGTTCATACTGCCAAACTGTTAAAATATTGGCAAACGAAAATATCGGGAACAATTGTTCAAATTACATCAAAACACATTATAATTCACAATCTGGCAGTTAACAGGCTAACTCGGAACCGGTCAACGTTTTACTTACACAATCTCCTCGATGCGCATCAATGTTGTTTTTCAGTATTTTTTTCGTAAATTGTACATAAATGACTTAACTCTTATATTTCACCTCTAACAATTTTTTTTTTCTGCCAAACTATGTTTTATTTCCAACCATTTTTGTCATGTCATCTGTTTGTAGGTTATTATAGCAATAACCGGTTCAAACTGTTCATTAGATAATTTTGTATTCAAGTTTTATTTGGTAATTCATTCAAATTGCATTTTGTATTAATATATTACTTCAAGTTCTTACTTGGATCAATAGTGGTCGTTGTTGGTGTTGTTGTTGTCGGTGTTGTAGTGGTTGTGGTTGGCGTTGTTGTTGTGGTTGTTGGCGTTGTAGTGGTGGTTGTTGGTGTAGTAGTGGTCGTTGTTGGTGTTGTAGTGGTGGTTGTTGGTGAGGTGGTGGTTGTTGGCCTGGTCGTAGTTGTTGTTGTTGGCCTTGCGGTAGTCGTCGTCGGGTTAGTGGTTGTAGTTACAGTTGTTGTTGTTTTGGGCGCGTTGGTTGTGCTAGGAATGGTAGCTGAAATGCAAATCAAACAAGAATATCTGTAAAATTGATAATCCAAGCAAGTAGTTATTTCCATTTGATATGAAGAATACAATAGTGTTTGCATTATTAACTAGAGCACTAGATCGAAAGAAATTAAGTTTATTTTCTTTCGAAAGCTTCTAATCTGCAAGCATATATATTTACATTCTAGCAACACACAAGCAATGCGTTATACATTCCTGAAAAGGACAAATACAAGTCATTTAAGAATCACCTAAATATGTAAATAGGAAATACCAACACCTATAAAATGTACAAAACATAATAACTAGATAATATGTATAAACTAGTAAAATGTTACTGTCAATATCGACGCATGTCCAATAACAGAGTAACTGCATGCAAATTGAAAGGAACTACATGAACATGCTAACATGTAGAACTTAGCAATATAAACGTTAAAACATTGTAAAATTTACCTCAAGTTCACATCTGAGAATAAATATATTTCGAGTGTATTATAATATTGATATTAAACAACCGCTAATATGTTGATAGCATTTGGCAATATAATCCAATTAAATGTTTTATACTATACGTCATACGTTTAAAAAGATTGTGCCGTGGCCTTTCCTATATAAAGGAGTGAATGAAAGTATTAAAAAGCACATGCACCAAATGGGAGTACCATGCCACCATTACCTGACTCACACAAACAAAGAAGGACACCGCGCACCATCAGTTTTGTTAAACAACTCTATACCATTAGGTTCGCATAAGTTACAAAACTTGGCGCAATGGATGGAAGACCAAGGTTTGAATTCCTCCTTGCAAATGTAGTCAAATCCATATGTATCGCAGTCGGGGTCCACATCTTCGCACACTGGATCTGTGTTGTAGATTAATACTGTTATCGCTTAAGGTTTAATTAAATTGTAAATCAATTGAATTAATATTCTCTTTTATTACGATTTAATTTGAATTGTAATGCTATGAGGTTAAAGTTCATTTACAAGTGCGTGTTTTGTGATTGATTCTGGGCTAAATGTGAGGTTCGGCATGTCTTTGCATAAACCGATTCAAGGCGGTGACCCCAGTTTCAATCATTTTTATGCTTTGTGTGGTGTCGTATGTATTGTCCTGTCTTGTCTAGGCATTTGCTCACTGGCATCAAATAAAGGACCAGCGGATGGTAATGAGGGTTTCTCGCCTGATGATGTATCTGAAGTTTATTGTATGATGTTGACAGTGCTACAAACTGGTCTATATTTAATTCAATAAAGCAAGTGTGTTTTGTCACAGGTTTTAACAACATCTGAGCACCTTTCCCCAAAATACCTGTCGGGTATGATATTTGGATAGGTGTATATGTAAGCATACAATTGTACACATGTTTACATTGAAACTTATTATTGTACACAGATTTACATGTTTACATACAACTGTTGTCCAATATTATGGAGTACAGTGTATACGTCGAACATGTCACTAGTAAAAAAAGACAAAGAAAAACCGCAGCTAAGATTATATTTATGAAAAAACAATACATGTACTGAACACCCCATCAATGATGTTTACATACACAATAAATTGCAGAGCGAATAAAAAAAAATATAATTATAGTCAATTCACGTATTTATTCGATTATTTAGATATTGCTGAAAATGAAGAAACACACCTTCAGGAATTGTGGGAATCAATTATAAATGTCACAGAAAGTGCGCGATAATATATTTGGTAGTAGGCTATACTTTATATGAATGTATAGGTCATGTCATATGATAACATAAAGGATATATACGTGTTTACTTTTACAGAATCCGCAGTATTTTCGACAGTGGGTCTGTGACCATGGTACCATTTCACCGACACAGATGTAGTCGTGGCCGTACGTGTAACAGTCGTTGTCAACATCTTCGCACACTTCCGTTGTCGAAGGTAGGACTGTAGTATTTACTGCAGCCGTTGTAGAAGTTACTGTAGACGAAACATGTCCTTGCGAAAATTGGACAAAAAATTAGACATCATGATAAAAGCGAATGTTTAATGATTATTTCTCTTCATGGTTATCACCAGTTTTGATACTTAAACTACAAATTTATCTTATCAATATCAATGAGCATTGTTATTTTTGAATTCGTATTAAAATACCTTAAACTATTCTTGGTTCTAAAGTGTGTACTAGTGTGGCGGTTATAATACAATGATTTCGCAAAACAATAAAGTTGATACATATTATAAGACAATAAGTTAAATAATTGTCACTATACACATTTATGTCATATGAGAAAGCTAGGACTAGGGAGAATTCAAATTCTTGTTTGTTTGTTTGGATTTTTCGCCGTTTTTAAAAGTATTTCAGTCATATCACGGCGGTCAGTTAACCTACTCACACTTTTCCTGGGCAAGCTTAGCCGATCTAAGCGGTTTACCAGTACCAAGTGCACATACTTATGCCAGTAACTGACAACTGCCCTACTTGAATCAGAGGTAGGGGGAAATGGCCGTAGAAATAATTTCATCCCCACACAAGTTATGTGGCCGGGCTGGTGTTCAAACTCACGATCCCCGGATGGGCAGTCCACCGCTCTTCCAACTGAGCTAGCCGGCCCGAATTTAAATGCTACTAGTATTAAACTTTTCAGCACTCAGATACTAAAATGACATCATAAAATGGACTTGGAGATTCGGAAAGCATACACCTTGCATATGACTTATATATTAGGTTTTATACGTGTATAGTGTAGAAAAACCTATTATTATATACCTTGATCGCACAGGTTACAGTACTTCGCACAGTGTATGGATGCCCATGGTTTGAACTCTTCAGTACAGATGTACCCAACTCCATAGGTATCGCAGTCTGGATCAACATCTTCGCACACTGGGTCTGAAATTGTGCCACAATTGTCCATGTACACGCATGCATAGGTAGACAGGCACAGGCTTCAAACAACCGGTTTAGCCTGATGTTTGTGTTCAATATGAACTTAATTCAGATGTGCTAAGATTAAGCTCAAAAGTTCACACAAATCAGGATCAATAAATATTTTGTAAAACTATGAAGTCTTCTTGAGTGTTTAATGATCTTAATTCAAACCCTAACAGCATTTAGAAAATTGTATCGAGACAAAAATTGTTTCAAAATACTTTAAGATTCCGCTAATATGAGCCAAGATAGATCATGATATAACAGTTAATCCTTCGTGAACAAAGCCAGACGATCAAGTATAAGAGTACTATAATTCAAACTGTAAAACAGCTACGACAATGAAATCATAACAAATACATCCGCAGTATTTTCGACAGTGAATCTGTGACCATGGTACCATTTCACCGACACAGATGTAATCATGTCCATATGTGTAACAGTCGTTTTCAACGTCTTCGCACACTTCCGATGTGGACCGAGGATTTGTAGCAATAGCTGTAATAGTTAAACCCATTCAGCATACAGTTTAAACAAAATTACCATGTGCATGTACTCTAATGTCATTTAACGGCTCCACGCATTTTATAATATTTTTGTCAGCTTACTCGTGCTAACTGTTGAAACAGGCGTTGTAACCGTCGAGGTGATCACAGTCGCTGTTGTTTTTTCTGGAAACAAATCAAGTTTTGATCACGGGGTAAAATTTTCACACAGACGACGTGTACATGCATATTCTCCGCAGTTAATCAATGTGTTTGATAGAGAGGGAAATAATGTCAGCCGATTTAGGCATGTCCGAAAACAAAGCTATGGTAGCTAAATAACTATGCAATTATTGCTTTGTACGTAAATAATTGTATACCTTGATCACATAGGTTACAGTACTTTGCACAGTGTATGGAGGCCCATGGTTTGAAGTCGTTGGTGCAGATGTAACCAACTCTATACGTATCGCAATCAGGATCAACATCCTCACACACTGGGTCTAGTTTAAAAAGAACGAAGGCTATTTTAAGCAGTAATACTTAAACCAGGTCTGGAACAGTAGTCTAAATGATAAAATATCAGCCCCGAAGATAAAACAACATTAGATACAACGCTAATTATACATACATAAGTTAAACATGTTTACTTTTACAAAATCCGCAGTATTTTCGACAGTGGATCTGTGACCACGGTATCATGTCTCCGACACAGATGTAATCGTGACCGTACGTGTAGCAGCCGTTGTCAACGTCTTCGCACACTTCAGACGTCAACATAGGATTTGTAGTGACAGCTGAAATACATTGACCCAATCTGTATAATGTTTATAAGATTTATATCATGTTCTTACTAAACGTATTCATGTTTATTTTAAATCACGTTTTCTCTACTTACCAGTACTTGTGCGTTCTGTTGTCAGAGTTGTTTGTCTTTCAGTAGTTGGCAAAGGTGTTGTTACCGTTGATGTCATCAATGTTGTTGTGGTCTTTTCTGGGGATAAATCATGTTTTGTTTCTGACAGACGTTATACATGTACTACAGTTTACCTATTTGTAGGATAAGAGCGACAAATACAGATATTTAGGATAAAAAATCAGTGTCCAAATATTGGGCGTTAGAATCCAGAGGTAACTTATGATTTGTCTGATTGTTGTCATCTCAAATGGGTACATAACGATGTAAATTACTTACGAAATCATGTTATACCTTGATCGCACAGGTAACAGTACTTTGCACAGTGTATGGAGGCCCATGGCCTGAAGTCCTCGGTGCAGATGTACCCAACTCCATAGGTATCGCAGTCCGGATCAACATCCTCGCACACTGGGTCTGGTTTTGTATTTTATAATACACAAAATACGAAAACACTTACAAGTGTACACCGACTCCAAACACCGACATTTGCTTTGTTATATATAAAAAACACGTTTTTTTAAAATGTCCAGATAGGTGTCCCCGTAAGGGAAATTATGTCGTATGAACTTTTGATGAACATTAGTCAGATTTATATTGATATATTTTACAATGATTTTTGACGGTTTAAGCACTAATGTGACTTACTCGGAGTAAATTGGTCTTACCTGATTTCGAATTTTTTAAATTTTAATTTGTTATAAATGACCGACATTAAAATATCTGGTTAAGACTAATGTTTTGAGTATATGATGTAAAGTATAAACCTACTAGGTAATACTTCCTATATAACATAAGTGGCTAAAGTTCGGAAGCTGAAAACAGCTTACTTTTACAGAATACGCAGTATTTTCTACAGTGGATCTGTGACCACGGTACCATCTCACCGACACAGATGTAATCGTGTCCGTACGTGTAACAGTCGTTGTCAACGTCTTCGCACACTTCGGCAGCGTTGTCAGCGGCCTTGTTCATTCTAGCAATAACTACGCCAGCAAGCATGCGTTCTGATTATTAGTTGTTATAATTAGCCTATTGGTTGTTATAAATAGCCTATTCTAAGCGTAGATACTTTCGCCTCTGTTTGTTTCTACCGAAAATGCTTACGGCTTCAAAATAAATAAATACTTGACAAATTTCAAACATTAACAATGCGAACAATTTAAATATGACTTAATGAATTATTGTTAATACTGCAACTAAAATCATAACTATCAACTAACGGTTTCAAGCTTAACGTACTGACAATTACAAGACACGGTGGAACTACCTCCTGGTTTTGCTGTAGTGACTGTAGTGGTTAAAGGCAGTGCAGCTGTGGTCGATGCTGCAGCAAAAAAAAATAGTAGGTCAAATAGTAAGAAGAACTTACTGATTTATGGGAAGCATGTGTTGTTGTTGTTCGATATATGTATTTCAAGATGATGTAGCAGCATGAGTGAAAGAAGACGACGAAGAAGAAAAAGCTTAATAGGAAGTATATTATCTTGATAATCATGATGAGGATGAGGATGATGATCAAAATATTTTTGATGGTAATGATAGTGTTGATACTGGTGAAAAATAAAAAAAGATCATCATCATGTAAGTGTTGATGATGACCACGATGGCGACAATAATAGTGTGGTGTCGATGTTAGTGATAATGATGATGATGATGATAATGATGATGATGATGATGATGATGATGATGATGATGATGATGATGATGATGATGATGATGATGATGATGATGGTTGTGGTGGTGGTGGTGATGGTGACGATGTATTTACCATTTGGACACAGGTTGCAGAATTTTGCACAGTTCAGTTTTGCCCACGGAATGTAATCCCCTTGACATATATAGTCCGCACCATACGCAGCGCAATCTTGTATTTTGTCTTTACATTCGTCTACTGAAATTATAATAATTTTTCAACATGACTTCATTTTTAAATTGAAAAATTAAGCACTGAATACCAACAGGTTTTTGTTCTTTACATTTGTAAAGGTATACATGATTTAAACTGGAAAAAGTCTATATTGTTGGATATTGAACAGGTCTTTATGATTCAAACTAAAAAAGATCACACTGGTTCGGCTTTGAACAGGTCTATATCGTTCAAACTTAAAAAAGACTTGTTGCTGTTAACTTGACAAAACTCTGTATAGCCTAAACCGTACAAGATCTGTATGTGTAAAACTTTTTAAAACGTTTTATTAATTTTACGAACAGGATTTGATAATACAATGCTAAAAACATATTTATATTTTCAACAAGACAAGACCGAATGGAACCAATTTGCATACTGGTCTACTGCAAAAAAGGTTTTATTATTCACACTTACAAATACGTCACTTTTGAAAAGTATCTTGCATAGAAATGTGATTAAACCACATAAAACACATTCGTTATATAGAGCATATTTTATTCAAATTACCTCTTCATGATTTAGGCCAATTAAAGGATTGCTGCATACGTATATTATGTACCACAAACAATGGTTAGACCACCGAACGAACCGGAGCATATAACTTGTACACGTCTACACTTGTAACTTAAAAAGATCTGTATGGTTCAACTTGAACAGGTCGTTCAAACTTGAAAAAAACACACTTTAGCCTCAAACAAGAAGATTTCTTAATAGCCTCAACTATAAAATATCTTATACCAACCGGAGCACATTCCACAGAACTTCCGGCAGTGTATGCTGGCCCAATCCCGGTACGGGTTCAGGCAGATGTAGTCCAACCCATAGGAGGCGCAGTCCGAGTCCAGATCCGCGCACGGAGCTTCCGTTACGGTTGGCTCTGAACCGAAAGTAAGAACAACATTCAGATACTTATAAAGGATATTCCACAAGACAGTTTCGGTTGCCACAAATACTGGTTGAAATATAGGTGAGTTTTAGTACTATTTTTTTGCTTCAGATATGTTATCTCCTAAAAGCCATGATTTTTCCAAAAAGAGATATTTAAATATATTTACGAGTGTACTACTATCTTTGCTTCTAATATTTCATTGTCTAAAACGCTTTCTGCTTAAGATATTTCTCTTTTTTTAAGAAGTGTTTTGTCAAAATCACAGGTTGCTAATATTTAGTACTATATTTGCTTATTCTGTAAAGAAGTGCTTTATTGCCAAATTACAGGTTTTTGTTTAGTACCATATTTGACTAAGATATTTCATCTTCTAAAAAGCAGTGTCCTGACAAAATTAAAGGTTGTTATATATGTATATGTATTTACTATGTCTGCATTAGTGTACAAACTTAATGAGCTACACATCAGTACCCTTATCTATGAGTTTTGTTCACATGTTGCTTTCATATCTTAAACGTTACTAAATTAAGTTTAAACATACTTTCGAACAATACAGAACACTTATTGAGATTTATATGGCAATGCATTTTCAACACAAGAAACGTTGCTAGCATATATGTACGAATAAAAAAAAACACCTTGGGACGTCATTTCTATTTCTGAAATGTTTGCCGCGACTATTGAACGAGTAAACACCCATAGGTTTCTGTTGTTGATATAATGTTGATATGATTTTGATTCAAATCATTTCATTACAGACAAGTACTGGTACTTACTTGAAATAACAAAAACTCCATAAAGAGAAATTAATATACAATTCGCTTTTTTCATTCTGACCCAATCGTTCTCACGTATTCCCTTTCATTTTATCAGTATTAAACGATGACTTGATAGCCTTATCTTTGTTTCAGGTGAACGTACAGGCGTTGTCTTGTACTCAATCATACTAGAGGAATAGAATACGAAAATTGTATTACGTTCAATTTCAAAAAGAATACACAATATTTGCGTATCTAGCAGAAACAAGCATCACGCGATAGTGCTGTAAATAAACATGTGTACATGCATTGATGTTGGCATTCACAATGTCATATTCTGATAAATAACATGCAAAGCAATGACTAATTAGTTGGAACAGATTGATATAATTATTTCAACGTATTTCGAAACGAAGCATAGTTTGTGACTAAAATTTGTTCAGTGAAGCAAAACCTAGGCTAGTTTTAGCGTTAATGCTTTCATATTAAATTGCTCTATTTCTGAACGCAATTTCATAGATTATAAGAGCAGGAAGATATTTTGCTTCGCCGTTACTGAAAACAGTTGCTACAATTGTTGGAGCGTTAATAAAGCATAATTAAAATATCTAGTCGTCTTTTTGTTAATGGATACCATCCCTTTCGGTGTCTTTATATTAACTGAAATTCGTCAGCCATATCACTTTTTGTCACACTGATAACAGAACGGATATAGCAAAGAGAACCCAAAGTAGGACATCGTTTGGAGCAGATGTGAACCATTGTTTGGCCGATATGGGGTCACTGACAATCACCTAACTCTCCGCTATGGGGTTTTACTTGGTGTTCGTGCAATTGAACAGTGCAGAACACATTAAAACATTGTTTTATGTACATCGCCGGTCGTAGAAACTTTTGATTTTTGATTGGTAGCGTCATGTACTAGACACAAACATTTGTATTGTACGTAGAGCTACAACGATTCTTTTGACGCATCGATAAATCGATTATGAATGGTCCGATTCGATTGCTGATAGCAAATTAACCAATGCTGATTTGATTCTCTTTTATATATTTATAGATGATTTATGATAAAACTTTAATTAAAATTAAGGCTTTTGTAGATTAATCGTGTAAATTGATCATGGTATTATGGTTGCTGTTAAATTAAACTATTGTAAAATGTATCACTTATTTTTTCCAGAGTTCTTATTTATATTGATATATATAGAGAGCACATACGTTGACACTGACCAATACAATGTGATAAAAAATAACAAATACAAATCTTTACTATGTTGTAAGTCATGACTCATAAATACACAAAAAATGTATGTAAGAAGAAAACATGAATCGATTTGAAATATTTAATTAAATGATGTTTGAAATCGAAATCGAACACAATCGATCTACGGCTAAATCATCACAGGCTAATTGTATTCTATAAATCATCATGAGCTTGAACATTGCAACCAGCAAAATCTTATGTTGGTAGCGTCATATTGGAAAACATGTACTAGATAAAACCAGTTGTAGTTTTTGGTGATAGTTGTATTTCAGACATCATGATAAGCTTGCACATTTGCAACCAGCAAAACCTTCTATTTGTAGCGTAATATTTATAAAAATGCACTTGATAAAATAAGATCATGATTTTGTGATAGCGGCGTGGTCTTTGGCCGTTCAGTTGATTTTTTTTTATTTTTTGTAAGTTGCATGGTCTGAGAGATGTTTGTGTACATAATGTTACCAAAGGCGAACACACATTTCTATTATCAAATTCAATTTGTCACTGACAGATATAATGAACCTTCTTATATATTTCATATAGTAACATTTTGTTTTTACGACCAATGTTCCTGACTGAGAATTTATATTCATTTTCATTAACTAGATTCTTACAAATCGGTGAAAAAAACTTGTAAATGTTAGGTCCGTTGACTGAAGCATCACCAGCAAATGAGAAAACAAAATAACTATTGGAAGGTAATAGCACTAGAGTAAGATAGAATACGCGGAATGCAATTAAGTAAAGTTTAATATGAGAATTATAAATATCGAATGAATAATTGGAAATGCATTGATTACAACACACAACAAACACATATATGTAAGAAAATAAATCTCATGGAAATATGCTCTAGAAACCTGGACATTACTTCAGATCTAGGTCATCCTTTTGTCATATAGAATGACGTCATCAGCCCTGGTACAGTTAATTGTTGTCTTGCATACGTCATTCTATATTTATAAAGAACAATGACCTACCTCTGAAGTAACGTCTTTATGTCCAATCCAATTCAAATTAATTTACAGTGAATAAATATCGTTAATAAATAATATGCAGACTAAAGTAAAACTTAAGAACTTAAGAACGCGAACGAAACAGGTCAGTAAAATGAAACAACAGATACTAGACATAAAACAAATTTTCATAGTTATGAACAATAAACACGGTAATATAACAAAACAAAATATGGGATATATGTTTATTTAATAAATACTACAGGATATAAATGCATCACATACATATTTGGTGAGCCACGACATTGACCTTCTTATCGACAATAGTATAATCTATATTTAAAACCGAATGTTTATTTAAACAAGGCTAGTCACAGAATGTGACATATGCCTCCGAAGCATGTTCTTGTCAGAGGAATGCAATACAGTGTCAGAACAAGGAAACCTTTCCAATGTGAAGAATTTAAAAACGTTTTATGCGCACACGATTCGTGTAAAAGCACCACCTCACATTAACTGACCCTATCAAATCGTTACATTCTGATAGTAATCAAAATACCTCGATTGGACTTTACAAAAAAAAATTACTAAAAAGTAGTAAGTTAAAAGGGTCATAAATGTGTCAAAAACGAAAACCGAATGATGGGGATTGCTTTCTCTGGTGGAGACGTTGATCTTACTCCTAAAGGAGTATTCTAAGTTGCAATTAAAAACCTTTGATAGTATTCAAAATATTGGACTTGCTGAACTAATTTCTATGTTACAAAAGGGGTATGAATCCGTCAGAAACAAACAAAACAGGGTTATGTGGGTTGCTGTCTCTGGTAGAGACGATGGTGGTAAAGAAGTACTTTAAGTTTCAAGTAAATAACTTTGATAGTATTCAAGATATAGGACTTTATATAAAAAGCTTTAACGTTGGACTTACGGACTAACAAACGGACGGATGGATGGACGGTTCGATTTTAATATACCCACCTTTGGGGAGGAGGCGCAGAAGAATGGTGAAATATGACCTGATGTTAGTGTAGATTGTAGACTCTGCGTTAATGTTGTGTATCTATAGTTCCCAAATGTGTCTTGTCGAAGCTTTATCGCAGCCGATGATTTCGAATGATAACTTACACTGCTTTGCATGTGTAATCATGAATCGTTATTACTAACTTCTTGTGTAGGAATGTTTTGTGTTTTGTTTTCATTTGAAACATTTTAATATTGCACATTATGTTATGAATACATGTAAATATTTTAAAATCCAATTTTCTAGAAATGTGTTCATCATTAATACATGCCAGTAAGATTATGCGTTGTTTACAACACATAATTTGAGTCAAAAGTACTTGAACAAAACACAAAACTGAAAGTTATGTTATTTTTTAGACTGTCATATTTTTAATTTCGTATTTAAGAAAAAAAGGAAGAATGTTCCGTTATTTATTAATGATATAGTATTGTAAACAAGATTGCATTTAATGGAAAAAAGCATATTCACAAGTTTAATTTTCCCGTTTCATAATCAAATGGTAGTAGTAATATGTTGAACTTAGAAAGCAGTATACAGAAGTTTGAATGCATATTTCTTATATTTATTTTACTTTCTGAAATACATAATACACAAGAAAAAGAAATGAACACACAATGAGAAATCGTCTTTTACTCAGTATTATTTTCTCATCATAATCAAGTAAATCACATTTTACGTCCATCGTTCATATTGCCCCTACAAAGCGGACGTAACGACTACACCGAATAACGTAGCGATGACGTTGACAGACGTTAAGCAAGCGAACGTTGCGGCCTGACTGGTTGGCGTCTCTAGATTCCTGAGTGCCCTTGCGACGGGCGGAAAGGCTGCAAGACAAACATGTTTTATCTAGCCTCATTAAGACTGAATACAATCACAAACACGTATAAGAATATGTAAATAAAACGTGTGCCAAATTTCCATGTTATGTCCTGATTACGCTTAGGACGAGATTGATGTTATAACATGTAAGGAACATTTGTAAATAGTTTTCGCAAGTGTGTGCTAAATTCGAGGATGTTCTGATTAAGCAACCGACGAAGTTAATGATATTATATGTTATAAATTACCATGCGTGTGTATGTTTTACTGCTGTCAGCCACAAAGTACAAAATATTTTATTTATATCGTACACAGAGCACAGTAGTGACCACAGACTTTGGGGGCGACAAACTAAACGATAAGCACAATCGAACTGTTTTAAAATAACGAATCCTTTAGGTGTTGTTCTCAATCAAGCCCAATCATTATAACCACATTAACCAGACAGACAGACAAACGAATGGCAGGACGGACAGACTAACAAGACACAAACGGAAGCATCGTCGGAACCCATGTGTATGTGATCACGAAAAATGTTAATGTCAGGTACACCATAAGACCTTGTAAAGTAAGGGACAACTTGAAAAAAGTAATTGTGCGCAAATTATTATATATTTATTACACATTTCTATTCTAATATGAGCTATATTAGCCCCAATTCATAAAGACTTAGTTATAAACAACAACACGGGTAGCTACACAACATACTGAGTTCGTCGCTTACAAACAGATGGGTTAGGATTACGTTTAGTCAACACGACTACAACAGGTCTTTCAAGTGTTTGTCATTAGTATATTACCCTGCTCCTAAGCTGTTGTTAGGATATTAAATTCCATTCATTACTTGGGCATGTGCACCACAACCATTAACATGTGCTCTTTTTGCAAACTTAATCAACAATTAAACATGCAATACGCATGCTTTATTTCTGAATCCCCATGCGCTTTATATATGAACGACATTGGAAATCGTCTATTTCAGTACATTGTATATTCTTGTTACGTTAAATTTCTGAATACCCACTTGCTATTTGAAACTGGACGACATTAATGGAATGGTCCAATAAAATATTTCTGGTTACAATAATAAATATACAAATACACAACCAATGAGTCCACAAGAACATACTATACAGAGGCCACCGAACTTCGGGAATATCAGTATCTACTACTGGTCTTCTATTATAATATTTCCGGTTACAGTGGTAGATACGCGTCTAATGAGTCAATAGAAACATACCTTTACAGAGGCCACCGAACTTCGTGCATTTCATTCTCTACTACGAGTCTATTATTATAATATTTCCGGTTAAAGTGGTAGATACACAACCAGTGAGTCAAGAAGAACATGCCATCACAGATGCCACCTAATTTCGTGCATTTCAGTCTCTACTACTAATCTATTATAATAAGTATAATATTTCCTGTTCTACATCCAATGAGTCAAAAAAGATAATATATTACATAGGTTGCAGAACTTTCGGAATGTACGTCATTCTATACTAGTATTATAATATCTTCCGGTTTCAATGGTAGATATACAACATAAGCAAATAATGAGTCATTGCAGTCTCTACTACTATTATGATATCTTCCGATCACCATGGTATATACATATCTAATGAGTCAACGTGAACATAAGATTACTAAGGCCACAGATCTTGGGGCATTTCAGTCTCTACTACTATTAATATATCTTCTGGTTATATAGGTAGATACAAATCTAATGCGTCAAGAAGGACATACCAGTACAGAGGCCACAGAACTTCGGGCATTTCAGCCTCGCGAAGTCCTTGTATTCGTTGGAGCACACGTAGTCGAAGCCATACACGGAACAGTCTTCCTGATCCTCGCACTTTGAACCGCCCGGGGCTGACGTAGGATGACCTAGAAATATGGAATGTTTACTTTGAAGAGAGTTTACGGTTTCATGGAAGCATGAAAGAAAACGGGATGACATAGAAGTAGTGGAACTCTGCCTCTTACTTAAAACAAAATAAGTTTAGTGTTTAATCAAAGCTTGAAATAAAATGGGTTGACCTAGTGCTAGTGGAAGTCTGTTTCTTACTTAAAAAAAGGTTTAGTGTTTTATCGAAACTTGAAATAAAACAGGATTACCTAGTACTAGTGGAACTCTGTCTCTTACTTGCAAAAACAAGTTTGCCGTTTCATCAAAGCATGAAATAAAACGGGATGACCTAGAAGTAGTAGAACTGCGATTTGTTTTCAAGAATTTTTGCGGTTTCAACATGAAATAAACCGATTGGATACTAAAATAAGGTAATTGTCAAGTATATAAATACATTCAATACAATGAAGATTTGAAAAGGATTGAAATGAAATAATTATATTTTTATATAGGTTCTCTTCTTGAGATAATTTATACACATATAAATGACCATGTTTTATAAACAGAAATATACTTAATGTATTAATTTAAGGAAATAATTTACAGTTTTATGGACGGTTTGATCAGGTGGGCATATTTTTAGTATATTCCGCTTCAGAGTGCTATTTGAACATTTGGCCTTCTTTTATTGGTGCCATACTTTTTTCCAACCTCTAGCATACACGTCAGTGAAATTAATTAAGTGCTTCATGCCAAAAGCAGAGAAGCGTATTATTGTCGGGATGCTCCGCTTTGATGATTGTTGACAAAAATAATGGGCCTTGGATACAGTTGTATTCATAGTGGTTAGAATATAACCTACATTTTGACCCAATGAAATGGATGGATTGCAACCATTAAGTGAAACACTTAATCTTTAAGAGCATGGTTAATTGACGATATATATGGCTGTTGATTGGTTGTTTTGAACTCTGCCTTCTTAGAATTTGTAGTAAGCATTATCATATATGGATATCTACTATGTACATGCGCCAATGATGAACATGTGCCCGACCAATCAAAATGTAGGTTATATTCTAAGTAAGTTAGAACATATTAAGTAAAATCTTATTGGTTAAGAAGGGGCGGAGCGAGCACTTAGTATTATTTGTTATAAATCTATTTATTGAAACTGCTGTATTACAGTTAATACTACATGATCGGAACTAACATAATATGATGAAACAAGAGCTGTCTCAGGACAGCGCACTCAACTATTAAACCGCTTTGTCAGAGTAATGGGCCTTTATCACTACAAAAGGGGCATAATTCTGCTAAAATGCTGGTCACCGTTATGTGTCTTGGTCAGTGACTTAACGTAATGACACCGAAGACATGTGTGAAGTTTCAATTGAATATCTGTAGTAGTTATAGAGATATGAAATTGTTTTACGCAAACCTTAACCTAAATTTTCTCTTTCGAGCAAACCTTAAGCTGACTTTTCTTATTTCAAAAAGGTGCATATTTCTGCTACATTGCAGGTCAGAATTATGGGCCTTGATCAGTGAACTTAAATAATGACCCTGAAGACATGCGTGAAGTTTTAATTGAACATCTGTAGTACTTACAGAGATATGTAGTTGTTGAACGCAAACTTTAACTTGATTTTTTTAAAGTACAAAACGGGGCATAATTCTGCTAAATTGCAGGTCAGAGTTATGGGCCTTTGTCCGTAACCTTACATAATGACCCTGTAGGCATGTGTGAAGTTTCAATTGAATATCTGTAGTAGTTACAGAGATATGTACCTGTTGCACGCAAACCTTAACCTAAATATTTTCTTGCATGCAAACCATAACCTGACTTTTCTGAGTACAAAACAGGGCATAATTCTGCTAAAATGCTGGTCACAGTTATGGATATTGGCCAGTAATCTTATATAATGACCCTGAAGGCATGTGGGAAGTTTAAAATAAATATCTGTAGTAGATATAGAGATATGGAGTTGTTGCACGCAAACTGTAACCTGATTTTCAAAGTAAAAAAGGGGCATAATTCTGCACAATTGCAGTTCAGAGTTATGGGCCTTTGTCAGTAACCTTACATAATGACCCCTAAGACATGCTTGAAGTTTCAATTGAATATCAGTAGAAGTTACAGAGATATTTGTTGCAAGCAAACCTTAACCAGAGTATTACGCCGACGCCGACGCCGACGCCGACGAACGGGTGGGTAGTATAGTTCGAACTATTCGGCGAATAGTCGAGCTTATGATTGGATTACAACGAGATTCCATCTAGGTAAGGTTTGCTCTAGTAATGGACCTCTAATTTTATCCATTTGCTTCATCTGCACGTTTGTATGGTACTTTTTTTCTCACGCTAAGATACGTTTTGACGACGATTTGGTCGAGCAGTTCACGTTATGTGCAAGTCCTTTTACAATAGACCTGCCGTTCTTATGTCATTACTATCACTTGCCAACAAGCGCTATTTGGGGAGAATCAATCAGCTTCACTGATATCCTTATAAAACGGTGCCGTTATACAGATTTATCAGGCAAATAAACGGAATGCTGTTTATAAATATGTTTATTTTACTCCCCATCCAAGACGGCGAGATATATTGCTTTGCTAATGTCGGTCGGTCGGTCCGTCGGTAGGTCCATTGGTCTGTAAGTCGGTGGACCACTTTCGTTTCCAACAGTTTTCATCTGATCCTCACCAAACCTCGTGAAAATGTTTGTGGCAATAATATATCGGCCAAGTTTGATAATCAGTCAAATCGCCCCAGGAATTGTTGAGCTATGGCCCTTGATTTATCTAAAATTGGCATTTTAGCCGTTTCCTCTCTCCAAGTCCAACATTTTTTATTCAATCTTCACCAAACTTGGCGAAAATGTTTGCGGCCAGAATATTTCGACCAAGTTTGATAACGATAGTCAGCCAAATTGCCCCAGGTATAGATGAATTATGGCCCTTGTATGATTAAACATTGGCAATTTCAGAATTGTCCGCTCTCTAAGTTCCACAGTTTTAATCCAATCTTCACCAAACTTCAGGAAAATGTTTGTGGCCATAATATCTCGACCAAGTTTAATAGTTGCCCAACTCGCCCCAGAAACTGCAGTTTTGGCCCTTGATTTATCTAAAATTGGCCTTTTTTTAACTGAATACACTCTATGTCCAACGGTTTTCATCCAATCCTCACCAAACTTGATATTTTAAAGACCTAGAGGGGGCATAACTGTTTGCAAACAGCTCTCGTTTGTTGCTGTTAAGTTTACTAGTTGTTGGTGCAATTATCTGTTATCTATCGAACAACATCCATATTATTTTTAGTGCATGCGCAAGAAATCATCAGTAAAAAATATTGATTACATTAATTTGTTTGTAGTTTATGAAAATTCTAACAGGACACGCTTGAATTTTTCTACAAACAAAATCTAATCGTTGTTAGATTAAGAAATACCTTTCGATTTATCTTTGTTTATCGACCAATAAACAGCGATTTGGAGTTCTCATGCAAAGTAATCAAACCACGAGGCCGTAAGCCCGAGTGGTTTTATAGCCACGCATCAAAACGACAAAGAGTTGTTCATTGGTCGATAAACAACGATAACGCGAAAAGTATTTCGATTCTAACATGATTTGACGAATAGTTTTGCAATTGTAATGAGAACTATATTTTACTATGCTCCGCTCAGAATTGGGACTTCTTTTTGCGTTATTTATTGGGTAATTTAACAACGATAATTGTGTTCTTTTTCTATAGAAAAGTTAGCGAGTATCATGCTAGAATCTGCAATAGGCAACGCAAAAAATAGATTGAAGTTCTCATTTTAAATGCAAAATGTATATATTATTAGATCATGTTAGAATATAAATATTTTTTTCAGTATGGCTGTTTATCGGCTTATAAACAACGATAAACAACGCTAAATCGAAAATTATTTCTAAAATAACGCACACTATTTTAACACCTTACCACAGTAGCCACAGAACTTCGGGCACTGTGTTCTGGCCCATGCTTCATAAGTGCTGCTGCAGGCGTAGTCGTGTCCATAGAGACTGCAGTCTTCCAGGTCCTCGCAGGGGGGCGCTGTGTTGGTGCTGACCGCGGGGGTGGGGGTCGTAGTGACTCTAGGGGTCAAGGGTGGTGGTGAGGACGTTGTAGTAGTTTGCTTGGGTGTTGTGGTTGTAGGGGCATTGGTTGCAACTACAAAATTAGTTTAGTTGAAACATATGTATTGCCCAGTATATACATATACAGTAATATATGGAGGCCACACAATACAATACAACATGTGTATTGAGGCAATGGAATCAAGACGAAAGCTTTAAGCTTATTAAATCTATCTCCAGTTTTGTTTTAATTTCGTGATTATGTATGTGTAAGGAGGCTCGACTAAACAAGAATACAAATCTTATGATATTACTAGCTGGAGGATAAAATGTAAATATGTAGATAAAAATGAGGGTCAATTAGAAAATATCATAGCACAGAGAGAATTAGTAAGAAGAAAGATAAAAGAAAACTGTTCAAAAACGATGAAACAATCTGTGACACTTATGCAAGACCCGATGGAAAGAGAGTTAATGAACGAGATAATGAAAGAGATCATGAAGCTTTTATTTAAGAGGAAGATCGTGTGTGTTTGACTGCCTAGAATCGACTGGATTTTTTTATAAAAAGTTGAACAGCGTCAAAGATGGATTTATTAGAGTCAGTATCCAAAGTAGCGTTGCCAGAGAGGAATGTTTCGAGAGAAGGCTGCCAAAGAGGGATCATCGATTGCATAAGTACTGTTCTTATATGATTATAGGCTGGGCAAGAAAAAAGAAATGGTAGTTGTCTTCGACCATCCCGCAATGGCAAAACGGAGAATCAACGATATTTTTATCAAATGAGTGTTTGTTTAGTCCACTGCACTTTGTCTGGAGACGGAAGTGGAGGACATGGAGTCTTCTTGGACCGTGATAAAAGTGGAGGGGTGTTGCGGTTTTATTTGGCCTAAATTTATTTTTGAAAGATGCAATTAATGTAGATTGGCGCGTTTCGGGAGGCAGATTATTCCAATGAGATATTGTCTGTGGCAAGAAGGAATTGCGAAGAGTGGACGTGCGACAAAGAGGTAAACGAATGGATTCTGGGTTGCGTAAATCATAACCTGAATTAATTTGCTGAGGGACGAGATCAGACAAGTATGGTGGTGTACGATTATTTTTCATTTTGAAAAGATGAGTTAGGCTGTGCTGGGATCTGCGCGACTCCAACGTTCCCTACCGATTGATGCATATAAAAGAGTTTTAGATATTAGTTTGGTTGCGCCGGTGGCTATTCTGGCTGCCTCTAGCTGGATCTTTTCTCGTTCGTCCTTTTCATACTGAGTACAGTTTGATCACATAATGTCACCATATTCTATCAAAAGAAGTGTAAATCGTTTCTAAGCTTTTACGGTCAAGAGTAAACTTAAGCTTCCGCATAATGTTGATACGTGTCCATGCTTTCAATGTGATGTATTCAATTTGCGAGTGCCAAGTACAATTGGACGAGAATATGATGCCAAGATGTTTGTTATTTGAGACCTCTTTGATGAATTGATGATTCATTTGAGCGGTGGATGCTGTGATTTGACTTTTTTTCGAGATATTATGAGTGATTCTGTTTTAGATGGGTTGAATTTCACTAGCCAGGCGTTGGCCCAAGATGTAATTTTATCGAGGTCATGATTGAAAGATATTGATGACTGCAAGAGATCCTCTAAGATGACATACAAGGACGTATCGTCAGCAAACAATCTTATATTTGTTTGAATTTCTTGAACAATATCGTTTATGTATATTCAAAAAAGAATCGGGCCTAAAATTGATCCCTGTGGAACTCCTGCTTGAATGTCCCTTTGGTTAGAAATACTTCCATGAAGAACAACACTTTGTTTACGAGATGAGAGGTAGTTAGCAAACCAATTGAGAAGAGATCCGTTAATACCAACTGCATTTAATTTAGCTTAACTAATGTCACAGAAGACCACTCTATTCTCCATCCCAGAATCAAGAGCACCACAGAATGTGTTGTAGAGATAGGTAAGTTGGTTTATTGTTTTGTCTCCTGGGATAAATCCAGACTGCAATGGTGTTATAATAGAATTCTGGAGTAGATGGTTATATAGTTTCTTGAAAACCAAGCGTTCAAGAACTTTGGTAACATTACTGAGAAGAGATATAGGTCGATAGTTAGATGGGAGAGATGCGACCCCTGATTTAAGAATAGGTGTAATAAATGCATACTTCCAGGAAGGTGGAACACGACCAGTGGATAGCGAAGTATTAAAAAGAGTTGCAAGCGGTGAGGATGGCTCTTGGAATAGTTCTATAAGTAAAATGTTGTTTATACCGTCAGGGCCTGATGCTTTACCCGTTGGTAATGATCTCAGGATAAGGGATACCTCCTCAGCTGAAAAAGTTAGAGTATCCAATATGGAGTCACATTGAGGAGAAGGTCGGGCACAGGGGATATCGGGTCGTCGAGGAACGTTTGACTAACAAACAATTTGTTAAGCAAATCTGCCTTTTCATCATTTGAAGTCAAAACTGTGTTACCTGTATAGAGTGGAGGAATTGCTGAGCTAAGGTTAAGATTAATTAATTGCTTGAGTGTTGTCCACCAAGACCGTGAAGTTGACGTGTTTGGATTTAGTTTTGAGGCAAGTTGGATAATGTGGTCTTGTTTTGCAATACGGATAAGTTTACTGACTTCATTTCTAACGTTTCTAAATCTTTCCCAGCTTGAATTATTGTTTTTGAGTCTAGCTTTTCTGTAAAGTCGTTTTCTCTTTCTAATTTTGCATTTGATAAAATAGATTAACCACCGCGGTTCATAAGGACGTACTGTGACTGTTTTAGAAGGGATACATTATTGTGCTATATTTAATAAATTTGGTGTTAAGTTGTCAGCATATGTGTTTATGTCATCATCCACACAGGAATCCCAATCAAAAGAAGAAACTTTCTGTCGTTGAGTATTGAAGTTACCACCGTCACATAACCATATATGTCGCGGATATGCAGGCGTGCGTGGTGTTGTGAGTTTGAGAAAGGTATAGATAACAATGACATCGAACAGGTTGGTGCAGGAAAGGATCACCAACTGAACAATGTAGGACGCTATTTTTATTGTGAAGAAGCACAATATCGATCAAGGAAAAACTGTTTTCTGTAAAATGCATGGGTGTTTCAACACTCTGATAAAAGTTTAATTGTCTGCAGATATTAGTGACTTTTGTAGCTATTAGTGACTTTATGTTAATAAATCATTGCTGAAAAATATTGTACTTTAATTGATAAGAAAAGGTTTAAACAATCCATTTTTAATGACATCCTATAGGATCATGAATGTGTCGTGCCATAATTTCAAAAAGAATTTTCAGAGCATCTGACAAAATGTGAGTAAATGACTCCTCTTCAGCCGTTTCTTTCAAGCAAATTTCTAATTTGGATCGTGTGCAAAAGTCATCAAGCACGTATCTTCTTACCCGGGGCCAGCCACGTGTTGTTGTACCCTAATATGGGGCACCTGTAGGAGTCCGAGTTGATCGGCGGTTCCGCTGAAAAGAGTGAATAAGCAATAACTACCCCTAGCTAATATTACCTAATTATATGGTTGCATTAATGTTTCGTTTGCTAAAACTTCGAGGATATTGTATGTGGTAAGACAAGCGTATGTATGTTTTTTTTTCAAATATCATTATATTTTATGGAGCCGTTTTGGATCGGCATTCTACGCAGCATGGCAACAAACACCTCATAACGGCGCGTTAATGGTTTTAGCGGTGACGTTAATAACCTTGACCCACCTTGAAAATACTGGGTAGCGTTACCGCAAACAAACAATTGTTAAAGGATGACCTAAGGGCTTCTCTCCTGCTGATGCAGATGGAGTTTAACACATTTGAGGCCTGTCGTGGGAAAACTCGGCTTAATGCTTGTGCGTAAAGCGTCGTCCCGGATTAGCCTGTGCAGTCCGCACAGGCTAATCCTGGACGGCACTTTGGGCCTACAGCGGATTAATGTTTAGAAGAGACTTCCTTGAAACAGAAGATGCCATAAAAGCGGAAAGTGCCGTCCTGAATTAGCCTGTGCGGACTGCACAGCCTAATCCGGGACAAGGCATTACGCACAAGCATTAAGCCCGGTTTTCCCACGACACGGCTCAATTGTGTAATAATTTCTTGCTGATGCTAATCTACATGGGCGCTATTTAAATCTGTTTGTCCTCGACTCGATGGCGTAGAAACGAATATGTTGTTTTGTGCATAACAATTTATAATTATATAAGACTCAATGGATAGATCCTCAACTTGTAAGCATGGGTATCCATTTAAATCCAACTTTTTAAGCAAACTGGAGAGATGCTTTACCTGTAAGCATGGGTGTCCACACCGTATGTATCCTGATAATGCTGGCTCAGAAGATAATGCATGCTCAGGAGATAATGCAGGCTTCAGCGGAGGAGCAAAGAGTGGGGTACATCAGTTTATGTATAATTGTCGTTTTACCCTTACCCCATGCATTGTTCTTGCGAAAGATATGAATTAAGCGATCCATTATCTATCTACAAGTACCCTAACTGTTGAAAACATATTAGTCAGATAAACGTATAAATCGAGAAATTATTACAAAACATCATCCAAATAAGCGGAAAACGGTATATTTTAATCACTTAAAAATATATTTAAGCATGTTTTTTTATATATTAAACTTGTGTAAACAAAGCCCAATCATCGACAATGAAAATGCTGTCTTGCTTGGTTCAGTAACGTACGTACGTTTCTAAACAAATGGATTTCTCCCAAACTATCTGCACCCTATTGGATAATGGCGTGCTACACGATAAATACAGTAAGATAATGGCATGCTTAACACGGATAATGATCGGGCTTGCCTTTTTATCATGCTTATTTAAAGCTTAATAGTCTCTGTATAACAGTTTTTCTTTCCTTTTATATGTCAATTTCTCCCTATGTCTCTGTCTGTCCGTCCGTCCGTCCGTCAGTTTGTCTGTCTTCTATCGGAAATCGTATTGGGAATACCTCAGGGGTGGGATGTAACTTCTTATATATCGTGTGTTAGACCTGTGCGGATTTATACCATTTTCCTCCAAAATGGTACAAATATTTGACTGACCCTGTTTATTACCTGATTTGAATGGCCTCATTTGCCTGTACATGTACTCCCAAGAATAATTACCGCAATATATTATATTGTTAATTGTTAATTATTAGAACCTCTCAGAATCTTCTATATAGTGTTCTCCCGAAAGCTAAAACAACATCAATAGCTACCATTGTATAGTATATAAAGGAATAACACACCTCTACCAAAATCACTTCCAAGCTAACCTATCGGAGAGTACAAATTCTCAAACAAATATTTACTAACAAGCAGCCATCATATGTCTCTCCATAATTATGTGAATATATTTTAAAAAAATAAAATTGTTTAACGTCGTTACCTCCCTTGTAGCATGTGTCTATTCAAATGTGTATTGTATTCTGTAAGAGTGTGCATAAACGTACTAAAATGGTTCTATGTGTATTATTCTAATAACGGGTAGGTCTACCATTACATACATACTTTGTTTCCTGGGATACAAATTATTTAATTATATACTGCCTCATGTAATAAAGCAGAGTAGATCAAAGAAGCTCGATAACATATTGCAATTCTATTACCGTAAAATAAATACTGGATATAACATTGTTAGCATGCTTATAACGCTGATTTGCATACCCTATTCATACATATTCATGTATGTATTAGTATATAAAGATATTATGTAGGCTACAATGTACTTGATGTGACTTTACACATACCATATTATAAATATTCCGAGAAAAAAACTGATTCAAATTGTACAAATCATTGATACAAAAGGCAGCTCGATCATTATCCATTTAATTTTTATTGTAGCCTATCATTTATCCACCATGTAGCAAGCAAATATCCAATTGGGTGCAGATAGCTTGGGATAAATCCATTTGTTTAGAAACGTACGTATGTTACTGAACCAAGCAAGACTGCATTTTCATTGTCGATGATTGGGCATTGTTTAAACAAGTTTGATATAAACAACAACGTTTACATATATTTTTAAATGATTAAAATATACTTTTTCCGCTGATTTGGGTGATGTGTTGTAATCATTTCTCGATTTATACGTTTCTCTGACGAACATTTTCGAAAATAAGGGTACCTGTAGATAGATAATGGATTACGTAATTCATATCTATCGCAAAAAGAATGCATGGGGTAAGGGTAAAACGACAATTATACATAAACTGACGTACCCCACTCTCTGCTCCTCCGCTGAAGCCTGCATTATCCTCTTAGCATGCATTATCTTCTGAGCCAGCATTATCAGGATACAGACCGTGATCCATTTGATTTCAACATTATAAGCAAACTGGAGAGTTGCTCTACCTGTGAGAATGGGTATCCATTTAATTTTAACTTTTTTAAGCAAACTGGATAGCTGCTCTACCTGTGTGCACGGGTATCCATTTCATTTCAACTGTTTTAAGCAAACTGGAGAGCTGCTCTACCTGTAAGCATGGGTATCCAGCCATTGCACATGTGGTGGCGGCAGCACTCGGAGTAGATCACGTGGTAGTCTCGCTTCTTCCTTGCCCCCTGCTGCTGGTGGATCATGTCCAACATGTCGCACATCTGGGGACGGAATCAACAGGGATAATGTGTCATAGAATAATTTTTTTTTTTTTATGTTTCGCCGTTTTAAACAGTATTTCAGTCATATCACGGCGGTCAGTTAACCTACTCACACTTTTCCTGGGCAAGCTAAGACGACCTAAACAGTACTAAGTGCACATACCTATGCAAGTAACTGACAACTGCACTACCTGAATCAGCGGTAGGGCTATAATGGCCTTATAAATAATTGTATGACCAATCCACAGACAAGTTATGTGGCCACATGTGGGCTTGGGTTCGAACTCACGATCCCCGGATTGACAGTCCAGCGATCTACCAAATGAGCTAGCCGGGCTCGACATCATAGAAGAGGTTGTTGTTTTTTTTAATGACCAAAGTAGAGAATTGCCCTGCTGGTGTTACATATGGAAAGATCTAGAGCAAAATAGCAGGGTGCTGCACCCTACTCCGTTTTGGTTCCCCCTGCTGCTCCTCTGGGCTGGTCAATACAGAAATGTTAAATATCTTTAGAAATCAATATATTGTTGCAAATATTCAACTACAAATGAATAGACTATGCTTAAAAAGCATAATCAGATGCATTAGACTCATGAAAACCATTGATTTAGCAAATATTTGAAAATGACAACAAAATGGTCCGGTTTTCACCCCTGCTCCTTTTTAGCAGCACCCTGTACCTTTTAAGATCCTAGATCTTTCCCTAGGTAACCACACTTATAATAACTGGACTTAAATGGACTGACATGTCTATAAAAAGGGTCCCCCTAGGGCAACATCAAAGAAACCAAAGGGAACACGCAGGAACAAGGTTAAACAACTTTTTTTAAATATTTAAACTCTCTTAATGTGACACAGTTTCGTAATTGGTCAGTTGTTATTGTTTATATTATACATTCAAGTAAATAACCATGTTTTGTTCTTGGCATAGTCCTTGCGCTCAGCTCGGCGTGTTATTAAATTCGAACGGTAAAGCTTGAATCAAATCGGCCAAGTGGTTGAAGAACTTCAGGTCAAGAAAGTAACACTCAAACGATGTTATATTGTCAAAGAAATTTAGGCGGGGTTATCTCACCCTGGAATGTCGGCATCCCAAATTGTACTTGATGTCTCCGTTAAACGTCAACGTCTCGATAATGCAGTCCTGGAAATAAATACGACAATAACATTACAATTTTGTTGGAATAAAACACTTAATATGATTTCAACAACAGTGAAAATTATCTTGCAATAGAACTAATAGTCAGAAGAATGTCTGAAGTAAGGTGAGGCGAATTGCGTTACTCATCGTAAAAAGTATGGATGGCAACTAATACTAAAACGCTGTTCGTGAATTCGCATTCAGTATTTCAATATTATTCGAATATTCGGTCATTTTTGAATGAGTTATCCCCATGTTGTTAACGGCCATAATCGTCATCATAATTTAATCGTCATTATCATTATCATCACCACCCTAATTATCATCAATGTCATCATCGTCATCATCATCAACAATATTATCATCATCTAATCATCATCATCATCTTCTTCTTATCATCATCAGCATCATCATCATCATTTTTACCATAATCATGTTTACATTATTATCATCGTCATTATCATCATCAGCATCATCGTGCATTTTACCTATTATTATTGACCAACCATAATTTACAAAATACAGATAGTTTTAATAATGATAGATCTACTTTTAAATCGCCTAACATGACAAACATTACAAGCAGCAAAGCAACCTCTTGGTTTACTTTTTTCTAAATTCAGTCTGTAATTAAAAACGTAATTTACCCGGTTGCGGTGTCAGTGTACGGACCTTGGTCATAGTTATTATAATCTGTTTTCACAAGTCGCGCATTTTCGCACCTATGGTGTTAAATGCTGTATCAAATAACAAACTGACAAAACATAAGTTCACCATAGCTATCTCAAATTGTACATTCTTAAGATTATTTAATTTCATTTTTTGCTATTCGAATACCTATTTAATATTAGAATATTCGGTCAGGTATTCGAATATTCGGTCAGGTCTTCGAATATTCGGTCAAGTATTCGAATAATCGAATATTCGTTGACATCCTAGTACTAAAAAGTATTTCATTATATATTTTGAGCAGTTACGCTCGACTATAAAAGGCATGTATCCACATTTATTTATTTTTTTCGTTTTGTATTTCAGTGCATATTAAGAGCTCGCTACTCTCGTAACGTTTAACAGTCAACAGTAGCAGTACGTTCAACACCCAACAGTAGCAGTAAGTTCAACACTCAACCGTAGCAGTAAGTTCAGCACTCAACAGTAGCAATAAGTTCAACACTCAACAGTAGCAGAAAGTTCAACACTCAACAGTAGCAGTAAGTTCTACACTCAACAGTAGCAGTAAGGTCAGCACTCAACAGTAACAGTAAGTTCAACACTCAACAGTAGCAGTAAGTTCTACACTCAACAGTAGCAATAAGTTCAACACTCAACAGTAGCAGTAAGATCTACACTCAACAGTAGCAGTAAGTTCAACACTCAACAGTAGCAGTAAGTTCTACACTCAACAGTAGCAGTAAGTTCTACACTCAACAGTAGCAGTAAGTTCTACACTCAACAGTAGCAGTAAGTTCTACACTCAACAGTAGCAGTAAGTTCAACACTCAACAGTAGCAGTAAGTTCAACACTCAACAGTAGCAGTAAGTTCAGCACTCAACAGTAGCAGTAAGTTCAGCACTCAACAGTAGCAGTAAGTTCTGCACTCAACCGTAGCAGAAAGTTCAACACTCAACAGTAGCAGTAAGTTCTACATTCAACAGTAGCAGTAAGCTCTACACTTAACAGTAGCAGTAAGTTCAACACTTAACAGTAGCAGTAAGTTCAACACTTAACAGTAGCAGTAAGTTCAACACTCAACAGTAGCAGTAAGTTCAACACTCAACAGTACCAGTAAGCTCTACACTCAACAGTACCAGTAACTACATTGAACTCCAGTATAAAACAAACATTCTAACATGACCCTCGCAGATTTCTCTGTAGTGAAAGAACAGATTAAGCGTTCATGATACGTCCCCATTAAACAATACAAAAAGTAGTTCATACACTGGCGTTTTTTGTTTAATAATGAAAAGTGATATCGGTTATCGCTTAATTAAATGCACTTTTTCTCAATGACGTCGGAACGTCATTGGGGTCAAAAATCCCAGACGATGACACACTTGTCAATGAAAGTGACGTCACAATTAATCTGTATTAATGAATGACGTCACTGTAACAGTGACGTCACTATCAAACATTCGCGCGGGAAGGCAGGCGGTGCATAGAAAAATATTGTTCTCATTGCAACTGTGCAAGCAACCTCCGCTCAGAGATTTGACTGTTTCCGAGCATAGCTCTAATCAAATCCCTTCCGTCATAACAAACCATGTGAGATAGAGTTAAAAAAAATTGATATTATTTATGGTTTTAATTAGTTATTTTCTTTTTCTGATTTCATTATTGACTGCAAATGATATATAAAAAAGCCCACTTATGTAGAAAATTGCACTGAGTTGCATTAAATAAGTAAAAGTTACAAGCACCTTATCCTTCCAGATCTGGAAGGATTTTACTTGTGATGGCAGTGGTTACCGTTAACCGATAGGGGAGGTAACCGCTGCTAAAAGTTTGCTGTGCAAGTTGCAGATGTGGCCGGAAGATAAACAGCGATTATCGTTCTGATGAGTGTATATTAAACCACTCGGGCTAGCGTCCTCTTGGCTTAATTCCTACGCAACAGAACTCCAAATCGTCCATTATTATCCGATAAACAACTCAGAATCGAAAATTATTTCTTTAGTATAGTATAACACGAAACGCAACTCACGTGATCGTGCTCGCAGTTGACGGCGCTCGTGCAATGCACGGGGTCGCGCACGTGCGTGCAGTTGAAACAGCGCTTGCCAGGAAGGCGAGAGACGTCGTCTGTACCGAGAATAAGATAAACTATTGGTTGACGATCAAGCAAACAGAGCCACTTAAGACCATGTGATACTTTCATATGAGATATTAACTATAAAAGTTAAATTTGCTTACACATCGCAAATTATGTATCCGCGTACGGGGCGGCGTAGTGTAAGAACTTGAATACAGCATCTCTAATAGCCAGGGACCATATCCACAAAGCTCCTTAGTTAAAACTTAAGTAAATTTCCTAAAGTCATAAAATTCCTTATTGTTTGGCTGGTTTATATCAAGTTTATCATGTCTATAATTGTTATAAACTGGTAAAGAATCAACATGTGCTTCTTAGTTTACCATATTTCAGATATAAACAAGAAACGTGCAAATTCCACGAAAACCAAATGTTTCGAACGAAATGCATACAGGTGAGCACAATAATGAAACAAAGCTCTGGGTGCCATATGCATTTCCCAAGCGAGGTCTCGTTATAAGGTATCCATGTATGAAGTTTCATTACAATATCTGGATGCGTTCTCAAGTTATTAAACGAAAACCGTTTTCTTTTTTTAGCAACGGTTAAACTGACCTTGACCCCACCCACCCCATATGCAATCTCTAGCAAGGCCTCGATATAAGGTACATATGTATGAAGTATCATTAAAATATCTCGATGCGTTCTCAACTTATTGAGCAGAAACCGTTTTCTATTTTTAGTAATGGTGACCTTGACTTTCACCCCACCCGCCCCATATGCAATCTCAAGCAAGGTCTTGATAAACGGTATCTGTGTAGGAAGTTTCATTTAAATATCATGATGCGTTGTCAAGTTATTGAGCAAAAACTGTTTTTCTATTTTAGTAATGGTGACCTTAACCTTGACGCCACCCACCACATTTGCAATTCTAAGGGATGTCACGATATAAGGCATCTATGTATGAAGTTTAATTAAAATATCTTGATGGGTTCTCAAGTTATTGAGTGGAAACCGTTTTTCTATTTTTAGTAATGGTGAACTTGACCTTGACCACACCCATCACATATGCAATCCGAATCAAGGTCTTTATATATGGTATCGATGTATGAAGTTTCAATACAAAAACTCAATGCGTTCTCAAGTTATTGAGCGGAAATCGTTTTTCTATTTTTAGCAACGGTGACTTTGACCTTGATCCCACCCGCCCCATATGCAATCCCAAGCGTGGTCTCGATACAAGGTATCTATGTATGAAGTTTTATTAAAATATCTCAATCCGTTCTCGAGTTATAGAGAGCGGAAACGAAAAGTTGACGCCGCCACCCAGCCCGTCCGCCTGCCCAACGACATACCCCAATCTTATAACCGAAATTTTTCTTCGAAAACTTTCGTTAAATATTGGTTCTCACAAGGAAATTAAGTTTGAAAATTTCCCTTAAATATGACTAAGGGGTTAAGATTTCCCTATGGAGCTTTGTAAATATTTCAGATGTAAATGAAAGTCACGTGTTTTTATTAAATTCCGCCTACATAGCGTTATTCAGGTTGAGGTGGTGTAGTGGATATGGTGTCCGCCTAGCGATCGATAGGTCCCGGGTTCGATCCCCACTCTAGGAGCGTACTAAATATATCCCCCAAAAGACACCAAATACTGAGACTCGAAAGTGTCTCAATAAGCCTTAGGCTTTCGATGCAAACGAGCTAAAAAAAAAAAAAAAGGTTTAAATTAAAGCGTTTTCTAACTGACTCCAATAGCTCTGATATGCTTTGAAGCCTTACATTTGTCCGCGCAGCCGTGCATGTTGCAGAAATGGCCGTCGCAGCAGTGGTGGCACGTGATGTCGCGGTTCAGGAAGTCAGGTGTCACCGAGGCGCTCAGGCTGCGCTTTTGTCGAGTTCCGGTTTCCTCGTTGAAGCAGCCGAAACCGTCACAATGCTAAAATACACTATGTTCAATAAATGTTCAAGGCATGTAACTGATTTGGCATCAAACTTTGAAGAACCATCTGTAATAATTTAACTCAGATTCTTAGGGATATCGGTAAGTAAAAGTATCGGACATTAACGTAAAAGTGACGCTAACATCTGAAAATACATTTCCCAAGGTTGCAAACAACCCGACACTTTCAGAATTTATTCTCCACACGCTTCTTCCCATCCCAAAGTCACTGTGGTACTCTGCGCCGACAGCCGACGCTAATGATGGCCTCTCATCCCCACTGTCCGACCGTGCACCCCGCTTAGCTCCACCCACCCACCCCCCCCCACAATCCCGGATATTGAAGACTTACCTCCCTGCGTCTATATCCAGCGTAGATGACGGTCATATTGCCCGAGGCCGCCCAATACCCCCATGCATAGTATGCGATCCCCTACAATTCCATCTTCAAAGTTACTGAGCTACCTCCCTGTGCCTAAATCCCCAGTCCGACCATACATCCTCTAGTCCGCACCTGCTCCAGCAAACCCCCTTCCATCCCAGATGTCAATGTTCTATCTCCCTGCGCCTACATCCTACGTCCGACCATACACCCCCTAGTCCGAACCCTGCTCCACCCGATCCCCCTGCCATCCCGGATGTCACTGATCTTACTCCCTGCGCCTGCATCCCAGTCCGACCATACACCCCCTACTCCGCACCCTTCTCCACCAGATCCCCTTGCCATCCCGGATGTCACTGACCTACCTCCCTGCGTCTACATCCGGCGTTAATGACGGTCTCGCCTCCCCAGTCCGTCTCCTGTTCCACATAACACACCTCGTGGGTCAGGCTACAGATGGCGACGTCGGAGCACGCCGAGAGGGAAGGCGCCTTGTGACACTTTGCGCACTTCAACACATCCGGTACGATGTCTGCGTTGAAATTAAAATCAACAAAGTAAAAACTGTACATAATGCATGTTTTCTTTTTCTCTCATTAATGTTGATAATATTGTCATGGCGTGAAATTATTCCACGTGTATCAATTCAGACCACTTTCTTGTCGTATTTTAAACATGGTTAATTAATTTAAAAAAGTAAATACTTTACATGTTGCTTGTACGGTGTGTTTATTTTTAAATCGTGACCACGACTTTATATCGCGTGGCCATGAGTTATTAATTCGTGGTCACGAGTTATTTTGTCGTGGCCACGAGTAATTAATTCGTGACCACAAGTTATTACATATTGCGGCCAATACGTATTATGTCGTGGCCACGAATTAAAAAATAGCTTAATATTAAGCCGCGGCCAAGATTTATTATGTCGTAGCCACGAGTTATTATGTCGTGGCCACGAATGTAAGAAAAAAACACTAATGGCACCTCTATGCCACCGTACATATGCGTGTGATGTTGACCTTGTGTTAGACCTTGCATTGTCAACATGACGTTTTTCTCTCGTTTGATGTTGATAAAATTGTAATGGTATCACCTTATTCCGCGATCATCACTCTGTAGGAGCACACAATTGCCATTATTTAACAAACTCCTCGCAGCGGTTACCTCCCCTTTCGGTTAACGGTAACCACTGCCATAACAAGTAAAATCCTTCCAGATCTGGAAGAATTACCTGTTTGTAACTTTTACTTCATTAATGCAACTTTCAACATAATTGGACTTTTTATACATCGTTTGCAGTCAATAATGAAAACAGAAAAAGAAAATAACTAATTAAAACAGAACATAATATCTAGAACATTTAAATCGATCATCATCACGTCGTTGACGTGGTTGACGGCAGGGATTTGATTAGAGCTATGCTCGGAACCAGTCAAATCTCTGCGCGGAGGTTGTAATTTTACTTTCTGTATTGTAAATACCGCCTATCCTAATTTTTATTTGTGATAGTTTTTTTATTATTTTTTATTTTTTTTTTATTTTTTTTTTATTTTTTTTTCAATGTCGAATGATTTTATTTGCATATATACAATACATTATACAAAACATAGGTCATTTTCATATGATGATGTACATTCAACAAGACGTGTAATATTTTACAGTAACATGTTATGTGACATATCACACGTAATTCAGCAAATCGTCATAAACATTCAAATATTCAGAAACGATTTTACTACAGGTACAGATCGACAATTGAAAAAAAAAAAAATAGAAAAATGTAGATTGAAGAAGGTTAACAGAGGATAGGGAAAATTATTATGAATATAAATCTTTGAAATATACAGATTTTAAAACATTTTAGAAAAAAAAAAAAAAAAAAAAAAAACACGGTATTTCAGGACTTATATAATCACATACGAGCATCACTTACATATACAAGTTGTACTAAGAATACATGACAAACCTGCAACTAGGACATTGGCATTTGAGCATAGGATGTATTTTCTTTCAGAGAGCTGGTGGTGTATAACGTCAATAGCGTGTCAGGTTGGACAGTTAGCTATTTAGGTAATTCTTTAAAACCTTACGAAATTTACGCCAACTTTCACAGAAGTATATTTCAGAAAGATATTGTATTAAAAATAAAAGATTATTGTTAAGAAGAGATAGATAGTTTTCAATGTATTAATAATGGGAGTAAGGCTAATGTTTAACTTTTGGAGGAACTATAACAAAAATAAAGACACCAACAAACATCTGTCATTAGTTAAAATGTCTTACGTAAATTAGTGCCCCGATCTACGAGCAAGATATGGTATTTTATCCAACACATATTTCCATTTTGATTCGAAATCATTGATTCTGTCTGCTAAAAGTGCGGCATTCCATTGATGCTCGTATTTATATGCTAAGTAATTTTTTGCACCTTCAACAGAAGGAATCAATAATGACATTTTGCATTTGTATATGTAATGTTTTGTGTAAATGAAAATATTATTTACTGCATCACTATTTGTTTCTGCGTAACCTAGTATGAAATTTTTCATGTTACAGTAAGGAAAAATTGTAGTCGGAAACAGATTATTTACAAGAAACTTTGAGGTGGGGCACTCCCAGAATATGTGTTCTATGGTCTCTTCGCTATTTTTGCAAAAGGAACATGTAGGGGATTCCGACAATTTCATTTTAAAAAGTAAATAATTCGTTCCGAATATTTGTGATAGTTGGCTCGTTCATGTCGTTTATCTCGGACCCTCTTCAAAGCAGATTTTTCGATAAGATACTAAACATACGAGATGCGGGTTCTTGATCACTTCACTACGTTTATATCCAGTTTTTGCCCGACTTTCCGAAAACAGCTGGTCTGGACTGATAAGTCACAATTCATAATGTACAAAAGGGACTTGTTCACAGATTTTTGCATTTTCTGAAGTATGCTATTAAATGTCTTAACTTGCCAGATTTAAGCATCGAATCCAAAGAGCTCAAGTATAATAACAAGAAAAGGATTTTTTTAAAGGACAAGACAACAAAATATAATACCGGGGTTCGAACCCGGGACATCCGGGTTAAAAGGCTATCGCATTAACCCCTCGGCCATTCCGAGTGCTGAATGAATCACTGCATTATTTACTTTATGTAAGTGATCTATGTATTGTGAACAATTTTAACGATAACAACAGAAACACTCCAAATTACACCATCGTTTAGCGTTACAAACGCTTTATAATTTTATCAATTTTAACTGATGCTCATTCATAAACGAAACGTTATTTACAGTATATTTCAATGTCAGTAGTGTTATTTGGCTCCCTTGTATACACGGTTCTTTTATTTTTGGAATCAGTGACAAAACGTTGAAATATTGTTAATTCGTCAATCTGTGAACAGGTCCCTTTAATACCAAAATCGAACACTAAATAAACTAGACAGATACTTCATGGTCATTAAAGGGACATGTTCACAGATTGGCAAATTTACAATTTTCTTGTTTTTATTGTCGTTAAGCTCAAAAAGAAATATGACATTATTCAAACATACGAAAATTTGTGAACAAGTCCCTTTAAATTGACTATATTTACGAAAAAGACCCAAAGAGAGCAACTGCAGTAAAAAACTGAAATAAAATAACAATCTTGGCAAAGAATAAAAGTTAAAATAATGTACAAATAAGTCAGAATGACATAGCTGGTTAAAGCTGGTTTTGGGCTTATTTGTTGTTATAAAAATGATCATAATGAGTCAGTTATTCATACTTTATTTATTTTATGCGTCTTTGTATTGTTGATTTATGAAACATAATAAAAATTGCTAAAGGAGAATACTCTTTCATTGATCATTTAAACAAGAAAAACCTGAATGTCTTTTCGCATTATTGAATTCCGAACTTGCAATATTTTGGTAATGACATCTAGTCAGTTAAAAGAAAGGTGTACTTGAAGTTACTTGCACGAAGTTACTTAGAATACATTTCGCTCAAGTACTTCAGTGTTTAACAAAGATGACCTCGCAATTTTACCACTTTGTAATTCTTATATTAATCCGTGGATGGACAAATTAGCCCCCACCCCCGCGCGAGGAATAGCGTAGACAGTCATAGAAAACAGAAGAAACAGCAGAACTTACAATTAGATACAAGTAAGTAATAAATACAAACATGCACACATTAATACGAATAAGGACTTATAGTATTTGATTTAATTAACGATTTCTCACAATAGTTGGTGAACAGTGATGACGGAAAACTATGTAACATGTTGTTTTTGTGTGTGTATTTTTGGCAAATGGGCGTTTTATGCATTAGAGACAGAGCCATATACACTCAACAAAAAGATTAAAGGGTCATATTAGATACCAGTAAATCATTGTGTATCCCTCCGTGGTCCATTCGAACGTAATGCCTATTACTAAAGAGTTCTTTTTCTCTTCTTGTATAAAAGCCATTTAGCAATCTCAGACATGTCTTTTGTGGTAATTTCTTATATCCCATGTGTGTCTGGAACATTTTAGTGCATGTCATTGGAGGCTAACTTGAAAAGTGAACTTTTGGCATTTTTTTAGAAGTAACATGACATATCTTTGTATTGCAATTTTTGGAAGAGGACCGATTCATCTTTAAATTGATACCAGGCATGCAGAATGAAATAAAGGAAAGGCTATACAAATGCTTGGAAAGTTTGTCGTGTTACAATAGCACCCTATGGGAATTGGAATTACTGGTACCTAACCTATATGCAATAGAACTATAGTTTTTGATAAACAATTATAAAAGTTTTCATCTTTTGTTGAAAATGTTATTAATGTTTGTTTTTACTTTATTTTCTCCCTCCATTGTAGAATTTATATCAAATTTTTTGATTTGCATTTGCATTTTAATGAAACCATTTTCAGCTGGGTTTTATGCCAGAAACCTTTTATATCTTTGTTGAGTTTATTACGTATATTCACAACAGTTAAAAGCCACATCCTCCACAGCTTTAGAAAATAAACTTTATGGCTAATAGGTGATCATATATATACGTATATATATTTAATAAAAAAGAAAAGCATGCTCATTTCCTCGTGAACATGCTTGGTTTTTCAATGGTATTAAGGATCAGTCGTTACGCTTGATAACTACTTTCAGGCCAGTTGTTAATTGATTAGTAACATTTTGTAACGTTTTCTATACGCGATAATGACAGAAACAGGAGTTTATGAAAACAACAGCAACATAATAAATTAAAACATACCTGAGGCCCACGAAACGGCAACAATGCTAATCAAACCTGCAAAAGACGTAAACACTTCACTGTAGAACAACACTGTAAACACTGTTGCCGATGACAAGCACACGCAATCACAGACAACATTGTAAACACACTCACACTGTAAACACTGATGCAGATAAAAACGTAAACGCTTTCACAGAGACCGCGTGAGCACTGCAAACAATGTTGCAGATAACGAAGTAACCACACTCGCATTGTAAACAAACACAACAAAGCTGTTGTAATAAAAGATAAAAGTTTAAACACTGTAACAAAAAAGTAAACACGGGTACAGAAAATGCGCCTTCAAAGGCGAGAGTGTCAACACAACCAATAGCTTTTGTGTAGGGATTACTTTCTATTCGGTGTTTTGGCATGTGCACAATTACCACGATTAGCACTTGTTCATATGTGTACACTAAGCAATCCTTTAACCAGGTGATATCCAGGTAAAAGTATTGAAATATGTGGAAACGTCATTTGCAATGCCAGCTGCAATGGTGGGTTATCATTGTTATATACGGACAATGCTCTCAGTAAATTTTAATGCTACATACATTTGTGGAAACGACCTATCCAATGTCGCTCTGCAAGGATGTTTTTTTTTCAATATTGTAATTGTCCGATGGTTTTGGATTTATAATCACATCGGCTCAGTTTGATAAACGACTAACACGTTTTACAGAATAGGAATGCTTTTACGAGACATCTCCATCAAAAACGCAAAAATTATTTCTTGGCTCTCAGACTGGCTAAATGCATGGTCAATCAAATCGGCCGATTTTATTTGATGTATAACCATCTCGACTCAGTGAGATCTCCGACTGCCGCCGTTACAAAATAGAGTTGTACATGTAATAGCCCTATTAACAAGCAATTATGTCCGTCCAGATGTTCAGATCAGTTTAAAGGGACTATATACGTATGTCATCGAAAAGGGCCCCAATTGGGGAAACGGCAGTAAAAAACTGAAAATGTACGATTAATATTAGCATATAATAAAGGTTATAATAGAGTACATTTAATGGAAAAAGTTTGTATGCATTCTGAAAAAAAAGCATAATACAAATTTAGGCTGTGTTTGTTTGGCCCTTTTCTTGTTTTACACTTTGACGTCTGATTTGTGGGTATCCTATATAACCTGATTTTTTAACGTTATTATATGCCATTATTAATATCTTAATCTAAGGATTTTTATGAAATTACCCCCTTGGGGCCCTTTTTGTTGACATAGCCCCTTTTAAATGTCTGTTCATATATGTCTTCGTATAAAATGTACGTAATTATCCTAAGTTTTGGGAGAGTAAGCGATTATTATCCAAAAGAAATACAAATAATTAACTGGTTCAAGACATAGATATTATGCAGAATAGATTGTATCATATATTGCCCTAAATGTTGGGACACAATTTTGAGAATTATTTTTTTATGTCCCTTAATATTGGGACAATAAATTTTTTAATTATTTGAAGTGTCCCAAAACTTAGGATAATTACGTACATTTTATACGAAGACATTTAAAATGGGCTATGTCAACAAAAAGGGCCCCAAGGGGGTAATTTCATAAAAATCCTTAGATTAAGATATTAATAATGGCATATAATAACGTTAAAAAATCAGGTATATACAATTTACAATACGGGTCATGTTACGGCCCTTTTTATGTTTACATTTTGGCGTCAGATTTGTGAGTATTTTGTATAAACATAGTTTACACACGTTTCCTTACAAAGCGCAATAGCGAAAAGTAGTATACATACTTTAATGTTTGCATCGCATGAAGAAACCTTTCAAGTTGAATTTCAATATCAATGTTTTTTTAACAAACGTAAACACTAATCAAATGAAATCAATTATATCATGAATACTGATTAAAACAAAACTGAAAACATGTGTCAAACAAACTATTTGAAGGATAACACGGCCAACGGATATCTGTATCCAGAAACAATTTGAATTAGCAGATGATCTTTAAAAAGTTACCTGTATTATGCTAATAATTCAAATATTTATTTCGTACATTGCAAGATAATACGTGACCTGAGTTATAGAACACACGATAACAATTACTAATACATCTATAAATAAATTCATTCAGAAAAAAAATGGCTGGAAATTCAATACAATAATATCGTACCCAGCAAAAATATCCAACGCTCCATTCTCATTTCACATTATTTAGAAACAGTTTGTATTGTTCGACACAGAACGATAAGAACACATGATAAACGAGCGAGTCAGTGGTCCACAGAAACGCGAGCATTTATCTCTACATGTCCTTAATTAGGTTCACAATTTGGAACACAACGTTTAAAATAGTCTGTACTGTTTAAAATAGTCTGTACTTAGTGAATCTAACCTTCCTATGCGATGTTTCATTGTTTAAAATTGTTTACTCATCTTCAAACTTAATTGCCTTTGTATGTTTTACTGTTTATTTTTGTAAAGCCCCGTTGGAAATTCACATTTTTAAAATTTTTTATAAAACATATCGTCGCGTTTGCGTTAAACACGACTGAACATACAATGAACATAGCATAGGCGGATTGCCCCCACCCCCCTCACCAATGTGTCCAACATTCGATTTTTTAAACCTCAAACGATCTTTAAAAATCTATAGTTCGTTGCCAATGACGTGTTCTTCAATCAATTTATTGCAGTAATCCTACCCATGCTTAGGTATTTTCGTTAATAAGTTCCTTTTGTCGTTATCTCACCTTTCCGATGTACATGTAGGTCCGAACATGAACGAGTTTGTTGGGAGTCTTTTTCAGTTACTGAAAGTATCCGCCCCCTCTAACTCAAAATTCTGCCCCCGCGCCTGCGTAGTGTTATCAAATGTTATCATCAATTGATGATCTGGGGTCGTATTCCAGAAACATCTTAAGTGAAATCTTATTTTTAGCCTTAAAATCATCATTTTTCTAAAGCTTTTTATTCCATGTATACATGAAATTCTGCTGAATTTTCACTAATGTTCAACTTACTATTAACTAATATTTGCTTAACTGAAATTGGATTCATTAATGTACTTGTAGTTTTAAAAATATTACATTATAAAAATTGGAACTAAAGTGAAAATATTTTAAGATCGACTTAAGATGTTTCTGGACTATGGCCCCTGTGATCAATCTGAGGGCAATGGTCTCTATATAAAAATTGTTTAGTATCTGTGCGTGCATTTGTGAAGTTTTGCTTAAATTTTAAACATATTTAAGTTAGGTTGTGCCAACCAGTTTTGCCATTTTTGACAGTTTGGACTTTCTTCTTTGCATGCCAGTATACTTCGTGTTATTCATCATCTTCGACAAACAAAAGTACCAGAAAAATCTTTGTTAGCACAATTAAGCCTGTGTGCTAGTGCCTAGAACTGGGCTTTATATAGTTTTATATTCCCCGGAAAAATTTGGGGAGCACAAGGTCGCCGCCATGTCCGTCGCCAATCCGGCATTCTGTAATTCCAATGACTTTGCAAAAATGTCTGCCTCAATGAGACGGCGTGTCGTGCGCATCAGCCCGGACCGTAGGTCAAAGGTCATAGTAATTCATAGCGGTCAAAATTGACATTTGCTTGTCCGGGCTTTACTTGGCAACGGATGGAAGGATTTTAAAATGGATTGGCACTGATGTCTGGCTCAATGAGTCGGCGTGTCGCACGCATGGACCGGGTCCTTAGGTCAAAGTTCAAGGTCACACACTGGGGTCAAACGTTAGAATGGCTCTTTTCTTGTCCAGCAAACCCTTATTCGCCACATGAACTTGTACTTGACAACGTTGTCTAGAAATGTCAAAGCGGCATGGGGGAGACTCCACTTGGTTCTACCTATATTCTCGTTAGTCCAGTTTTAGCGTGTATTCTCTTTGATTTCGAATAGTGAAAATTTTGTAAAATCGAAGTCTTTGAAACAAGGAAAACTATTTTGCGTTTGCGCAGGATGGAAACCCCAGCCTCCCGGAAGAGATAGTAGGGGTTTCTTTGATGTACATAGCGACCGGCCTTAAAGGAAACATGCGTTAGTCCTACCATGGCACGTGAAATTAATCGTGTAATTACAGGTGCATGTCAAAAGTGAACATACCTGATACGAAGGTGTGACACTAAGGATCAAAATACTTTTGGTTACAAATGTGATCTGATTAAAACTGCATCAGCAACAGAAGTATGAAGTTTACACACACATTCCTGGCTTTATACGACGAAATGTTGCTCGTGAACTTGGTCGGTCGTTTTTTTTTCCTAATTAATGTTGTTAAAACAAATGAATCATACCGTGGGGATTATGCGTAGTCGTGTTATCAATGCGCGAAGTATATAATATCTGATAGGATTCCTACATAAAATGCAAGCTCGTCACAGTGGTTACTTCCCCATTGGTACTCTTCGGTTACCACTGCCACCACGAGTTAAAAACTTACAAATTTGGAAGTTTTCAGGGGAGACGATTATGAGGATATTGAAGATTTTTTTTTTTTTTAAATTTTATAAAATTGTATCAAAAACTGTTTCTTATTTACGAAAGGCAATTTATAATGTCTATGTTCGAAAACCATTGGTACGAACGGAATACATACCAATATACACGCTGATTTACTCCAGACATCACTAGCTATCGCATACAGAAACAATACTATAAAAAGTTACGAAAACGTTATTATTTTATCGATTTCAATGCGGGTTTTTTATTTTATTTTGATCGGTAAGATGTCCATTAGAAATGGTTTCTGCAAAGTTTTATTTTTATTACATATTCATGGACTCCCGCTTTAAAAGCTTATAGTGAGTGGTGTTGGTAGTTTTGTGCTTATCGCGGTCCCGATCGATCTATGATTTAGACTAATTCGTTTCACTGTGCCAAACTCAATATCATACATGTTACTCAAAATGCCGCTATTTCAAAGCTTATCTATATATACACGGTCAACAGCCAATCAAAATACTTGCTTCGATAAAAAAAATCGTGCAATGTTATAAATTCACCCCCCCCCCTCCCCTCTCGGTTGTTTATATTTTTAAGCATTCTGGCTATTTAAAGTCCCAAAACGACACATTATTTCAAGATTGTTCTTTTCGAAGAAGATAAAATTTTATTTTGCAATGAGCGTCCGATGCTGATTATAACGACCCTAGTTGTGAAAATGCGCTATTCCTGGCGTACTTTTTGTAGAGAGGGAAATAAGATTATGTGATATATTACACTGACAACTTCGTATTTATGTAACCATCACGCATGCTATTGAACAATTTGCGTCTAAAATATTCTTTAAAATATTATATCTTCACTCACTGCCAAATTACCTCCACGCGTTAAAGGGGCTTCATTTACAGAGAATTAATATTTAAGCATTGTTAAAGCCAATGGTTTTTATTTACATAAACATAAACATTTGGCAAACATATGAGGCGTGTCATGGAAAAGCGGACTTAATACTTTGATTTATGTTTAGAAGACTTCCTTGAAACAGAAAATACCATAAAAGCGGAAAGTGTCGTCCTGGCTTAGCCTGTGCGGACTGCGGGCGCGCGAACATGTATAGTAGTAGTAGTAAAATCGATTTGAATGAAATGTACGTGATGTACCGTTACGCGAATGCGCACCTTTGATAAACTTTGCATTGCTTGGGAAAGTTTTCATTAAAGAGCGCGAAATTGTAGGCGTGATTTCGAATCGTACTGGAACAGTTTCTTTCCAATTTATTTTGTTCTTTGTATATATACTTTTTTTTTAACAATTTCATCTATATTATGTTAATAATTAAAACTATAACCGAGAAAAATAGGATATAGTCTTGTTTGTATACTAGTATGTCTGTATGCATGCGAAATACCGTCGATATGCCCCTGTACAATAAGTAATAATTAGCAAAAGTTAACGTAAAATGTAACATTTGTAGAACCTTGACAAAGGTGAAGAACGGTATAGACTAAGATTCCTGAATCACCGCCTGTGTGTGCGGAAGCAGGAAGCCTGTCTCCCCATCCTGTCTCCGAGAGACGCTGCGGTACAGAAAAACTTGCGGTACAACATTAATACGTATTTACCGTATCAACGTACACCTGCGCAACTTCATAAGTTGTAAAACATGCCTGTCTTCCCTGAGTCAGTGGATTAATTTGCTTCCTGAAGGTCATCTGATAACAGAGTACAGGGGCATACCCAAATTATGTTTAAAGTGCGTATGTACGATCTTACGACAGATATAGTGGCATAAATACAATTAACGAAATAAAGTTAATTAACATATATTTCTATTTAAAATGGAATCAAAGTTAAGAACAAACATTGCAGTTAAACTCACAATAAGATATTTTTTAACCACCGAATAGTTTTCGTCTGTACTAGCGGAAACTCAAAAACATGTATATACGTTGATTTGACTGTTGGTGTAGGTTACACAATACTTATAAACGATGCAAAAGTCGCCACTAGTACTTGTTGTTCTCGAGCATCATATTCCATGTTAACAGGAAATTCTGCTCAATGCTTCCTATTTATCTACTTATTATTAACTACTATTTACTTAAATGTAATTGGAATCATTAATTTATATGTAGTATTAAAAATATTACCTTACAAAACTTGGAACTTAAGTGACAATATTTTAAGATAAACTTAAGATGTTTCTGGAAAATGGCCCCCTCTAACTCACAATCTTGTTGGAGATGCAGGTCCTGAAAACAAATACAAAAATATATTACTATGAAATATGTAACAAATACAAAAATATATTACTTTGAAATATGTAACACATACAAACATATATTTCTTTGAAATATGAAACAAATAAAAAATATATTACTTTGAAATATTTAACCACCAGGCCAACGTCTCCGTGGCCTAGTGGTTAGGGCGTTCGCCTACGAAGCGGGAGGTCGAAGGTTCGAGTCCTACACAGGGCGAGTTCTGATATGGCCGGTTGCCTACCCAGCAGCTAGTTAAATCAAGGGGTACCGATTGCCTTCTTGCCAAGCGCCCGGCATATAGGATAGGAATCGGGAGTAAAGATGTTCATCAGTAAAGGTGTCTCATAAGTCAAAATTGGCTGGCCCTTAATCGCGAGGGGTGACACTATAATAAAACAAACACTTTACTTTATTTAACGAATGCAAAGATATATTACTTTGAAATATGTAACAAATACAAACATATATTACTTTGAAATATGTAACAAATACAAAAATATATTACTTTGAAATGTGTAACAAATACAAAAATATATTACTTTGAAATATGTAGCCATGAAGAGCAGTTGATTTCGGTTTATATAATAATAATAATAATAATAATAATAATAATAATAATAACAACAATAATAATAATAATAATAATAATGAAAATGATAAATAATAATAATAATAATAATAATATTTAATAATAATAATAATAATAATAATAATAATAATTATTATTATTATTATTATTATTATTATTATTATTATTATTATTAGTTAAAACAATAACAATGATAAATACTACTACTACTACTACTACTACTAATAATAATAATAATAATAATAATAATGAAAATGATAAATAATAATAATAATAATGATAATAATAATAATATTTAATAATAATAATAATAATAATAATAATTATTATTATTATCATTATTAGTTAAAACAATAACAATGATAAATACTACTACTACTTCTACTACTACTACTAGTACTACTACTACTACTACTACTACTACTACTACTACTACTACTACTAATAATAATAATATTAATATTATTATTATTATTATTATTATTATTATTATTATTATTATTATTATTATTATTATTATTATTATTATTATTTTTATTGTTAATGCTTTTTTGCATTAAACATTAAAAACTTTGTTTTGTAGCCTAGTCAAAGAAGAACGATGTTCATGTATTAAATTTAAGTAAATGGTTCATGTGTTGTTGTTGTTGTTTTTTTGCTTGTTTGTTTCTAATTTTATTCGTATGTTAATTTATTTTTTTTACGCGTTTTGAAGTTAATCTGGTATTAACAACTAATTGTTTTAATAGATAAATCAATCAGTCTCTGTGCAATTTACAATACAGACATTAAACTTACGTATATTATGACTGGCAGTCTATAGCGGGTCAAGAAAAAAAGGAATCAAAACTGGCTAAAATCAACTAAAGTATGCGCATGGAACAAGGGAGCTAACTATGACATTTAAAAAATAAGCTATTACAAGAGTTGTTTCCCTTTGTAGTATTTTGTCTTTTGTTAGCAAGTTAGTTTGAATTTTATCTAGTGGATCGCGCTCTAAAGAACACATGCTTTATATGTTTTAAAGTTACACGGTTCCCAAATGTGTAACAAAATTGCGAAATAAACGTACAATCATTAGTTATTATAGTTACAATTATTGGTATAATGCATAAAAGTCAAATTTATTCAAGGATGTATATTATTTTGATGTAATTAAGACAATATGCATTATAATGAATTAACTATATTCAAAATTAAAATTATTAAAATTAAAATTATTAGTGCAAGTTTTAGAGTTTAAACACGATTAGACATGCCTAATAGGCAGTCTATAAATAAGCATGTATTAATTACTTACAAATTTAAAAACTATATTTCAATTCAACATACGTTTTATTTTCAAATATTTACTTTTTATGGCATGGACAATTCAAATCTAATACAAATTATCGCGTAATCAGGCAATTTTGTTTCCAGCATGCGGCACCGCATGCCTGTGTATTATTGCATGTAAAAACAACTGGACATCTGTGTGTGAACCTTAAATAATAAACTACATGTACTGATGCTACCACAAACTAAGGTGCATATTTGCCATATATTTTAATATATACGTAAGGATATTGTAGTTTATTAAACCTTTATATTTATACTGTATAAATCTATACTGTATTACCTTTCAGACACATGGCATTTGCAATGTAGAGAAGGTTAAAGGAGCAGTTCCACAGTTTTTGGCTGTGAAAAATAATTTTCTTAAATTAACATTTTCTTGTTCTATAATAATGTATTGTTTATTGTTCAAGGTTTGAAAAGCACATGACATGTGCCAAGGTCAACTTTTGACGCATAATTGTTGTTTTTTTTCGTAAACATTTTGCTACCTGGTAGACATACGCTAGTATTTTTTCCTTTAAAAAGGGATAATTAATATTAAACAATTATGTTTTGCAACAAAAACAGCACAGATAACTAAAAGTTTTGATAGATTCTACAATTTCTTGTTTTAAAAATTACGTTTTTGAAGAAATGTGTTTTCCAACCCAAAACTGTGAAACCGGCCCTGTAAATGCACATGTACAAAGATGGCGGACGTGCTACCAGAGCCAACGGTCATTTGTTCTGATTCTGCTGATGCAGTATTATACATCATGTAATTGAGTGTTGAGATTAGCCGTACCTTAAAGGGGACGGTGTCAACGAAATGGGCCTCGGGGCGGGGGGGGGGGGGGCATAATTTATTAAAATACTCTGAAATTAAGATATTAATAAGGGCATGTAATAACGGCTAAAATAATGTATATAATGGGGGAAAAGTTTTCGCATTCTGAAATAAAAATCAATTTATAAGATGAGGCATGCTTATTTGGCCCTTTTCATGCTTGCATTTTGACATCAGAATTGTGAGTATTTTGTAAATTACCATAGTTAGCACACGTTGTCTTACAAAGCAGAATAGCGCAGTTGGTTAAAGGGCTGTCTAATGTCATTTCTTCGTTTTGCTCTTAAGTCGTGAGTTCGATACCAGCTTGGAGTTTTAATTTTTACAAACATTTTTGATGCTTTGTTTTAACAAATATCTCATTATGTATTACGTTTTTGTTATTCTTTATTTTAATGTACATGTCTTAAGATTAGCGCATTTCTCTCGTCTATTCATACATTTAACCATTTAACCATTGACTTCTTCCATAAATATGTGTTAAAGTGAGTATGCACGATCTTACAACAGACATCGTGGACTAAATTAAAACAGCCAGAGAAAGTTAATAACCATAAAATCGATTTAAAACGGAAGAACCATGGTTGTAAAAGGCATACTGGGTTATTTTGTTTTAATCACAAAATAGTTTTCGACTGTACAGCCGAAAACTCCAATACATGTATAGACGCTTACCCAACAAAGTAAAAGTAGACAGTGTTTTTGTTTTTATTTATTTAACGTTTTTAGTGTTCCTCTGTAATTGTTATGTTTTCTCTCTGATTTTAAGTGATTTTGTCACATTGTTTTGCTTATTTTGAAAATAATTGATATCAAAAATCGTGCATACACTCTTAAAAACATAAACCCGACTAACATAGCAACTAAAGCAGAACTAAACGGACGGCAATATTATTCTTCTTATTTATTTGTTTTATTGTATATTGGTAAATACATGATTGAAAAACGTCAAATGACAAAACTAGATGGGCTTTCAGTGAAAAGGTTTTACGAAACAATAGCTTTGAATGAATGTTTTACGCGGTTATGGTTTGGGAGAATGTAAACTTTGTAATAGTGTTGAATTATATTCACACGGAGGGTCCCAGCAGAAACTAGACGTCCAAACGTTTACCAAACAGAAAGCAATTAGTCAATTTGACAGAAGATCTGATGACGGCCTGTTAAATTACTTCTTGTCGCAAACCTGGAATTTTCAAAAAGCCATCTATATCTCAACCAATAGAATTGTTTCTTTTGAGAAGCATTACGTCGTTTGTTTGGTGTTGTATATCTAAGTTACGATCATATTTGTTATTGTCCTTGGAATGTTGCACATAATATATATTTCTACCATACTTTTTTCTTATTTGGCGTTTATCCCACAGTTGACTCTAAACTTGTGTTTACATGGTAAAAATATTAATGGTAAATAACTACACGTTGGGATCCCAGCTAGTTTCACTTTCACTTTCAAAACCATGAAAGCAAGACTCTGATTGGCTGACTGAAAAGTTTTCAGAAGATTACCTTCTACTGGTCGCCCTCAGATCCTAATGCGAAGCGTATTTTAGGATTTTAATCAGATTGGTAATTAGTAGAACGTAACACATTCTGGGTAAATAACGTACTGTTTAAAGCGTTGCATTCTCCGAGGTCAGCACGAACATTGTTATGGTCCCCAAAGGTAAAACTGAAGTAAGTAGTTACAGCATCGTCCATCTGTCTGTCTTTCAAACCATGCGTTTCATCGTCAAACCATGTTTTTTCAGATCCATCTTTTCCTTTTTATAGAGATGTCAACGAATAATCGAATGTTCGATTTTTCGAATACCTAACCAAATATTCGAATATAATATATACATCCGAAAATCAAAATTAAATAAAATAATCGTAAGAAATAAAAATATCAAATAAATATGCTTTGTTACGGTGATCTTTTGTTTTGACCGTTTGCTATTTTGACACACCATTTAATTTGGGCGCTTGAATGACACACCATTTTATTTGGGTGCTTGCATGACACACCATTTTATTTGGATGCTTGAATGACACCATTTTATTTGGATGCTTTAATGACACACCATTATAGTTGGGTACTTGAATGACAAACCATTTTATTTGGATGCTTGCACGACACACCATTTTATTTGGGGCTGAAAGACACACCATTTAATTTGGCGCTTGAATGACACACCATTTCATTTTATTTGGGTGCTAGAATGACATACCATTTAATTTGGCGCTTGAATGACACACCATTTTATTTGGGTCTTGAATGACACACCATTTAATTTGTCCCTCGAATGACACACCATTTTATTTGGGTGCTAGAATGACACACCATTTAATTTGGCGCTTGAATGACACACCATTTTATTTGGGTCTTGAATGACACACCATTTAATTTGGCGCTTGAATGACACACCATTTCATTTTATTTGGGTGCTAGAATGACACACCATTTAATTTGGCGATTGAATGACACAACATTTAATTTGGCGCTTGAACGACACACCATTTTATTTGGGTCTTGAATGACACACCATTTAATTTGGCGCTTGAATGACACACCATTTAATTTTATTTGGGTTCTAGAATGACACACCATTTAATTTGGCGCTTGAATGTCACACCATTTTATTTGGGTCTTGAATGACACACCATTTAATTTGGCGCTTGAATGACACACCATTTCATTTTATTTGGGTGCTCGAATGACATACCATTTAATTTGGCGCTTGAATGACACACCATTGTATTTGGATGCTTGCACGACACACCATTTTATTTGGGTCTTGAATGACACACCATTTAATTTGGCGCTTGAATGACACACAATTTCATTTTATTTGGGTGCTAGAATGACACACCATTTAATTTGGCGCTTGAATGACACACCATTTTATTTGGGTCTTGAATGACACACCATTTAATTTGGCGCTTGAATGACACACCATTTAATTTGGCGCTTGAATGACACACCTTTTTATTTGGGTCTTGAATGACACACCATTTAATTTGGCTCTTGAATGACACACCATTTCATTTTATTTGGGTGCTTGAATGACACACCATTTAATTTGGCGCTTGAATGACACACCATTTTATTTGGGTCTTGAATGACACACCATTTAATTTGGCGCTTGAATGACACACCATTTTATTTGGGTGCTAGAATGACACACCATTTAATTTGGCGCTTGAATGACACACCATTTTATTTGGGTCTTGAATGACACACCATTTAATTTGGCGCTTGAATGACACACCATTTAATTTGGCGTTTGAATAACACATCATTTCATTTTATTTGGGTGCTAGAATGACAAACCATTTAATTTGGCGCTTGAATGACACACCATTTAATTTGGCGCTTTAGTGACGATCTATTTAATTTGGGTCTTGAATGACACACCATTTAATTTGGCGCTTGAATGACACACCACTTCATTTTATTTGGGTGCTAGAATGACAAACCATTTAATTTGGCGCTTGAATGACACACCATTTTATTTGGGTCTTGAATGACACACCATTTAATTTGGCGCTTGAATAACACACCATTTCATTTTATTTGGGTGCTAGAATGACACACCATTTTATTTGGGTGCTTGAATGACACACCAATTTATTTTTGTGGTTAAATGACACACCCTTTTATTTGGGTGCTATTTTGACACACCATTTTCTTTGGTGCTAGAATGACACATCATTGTATTTGGGTGCTTAAATGACACATCATTTTATTTTGGTGCTTGAATGACACACCATTTTAGTGTGGTGCTTGAATGAAACGACATTTTATTTGGGTGCTATTTTGACACACCATTTTATTTGGGTGCTTGAATAACACACCTTCGTATTTGGGTGCTTGAATGACACACCATTGTATTCGGGTGCTTAAATGCGCAACTTGTGACAAAACAAATTAGAATCAACGGGGGCAGAATGACACCGATGGACCCATATTTTGCTTGCAAGTGAAGTTATGTTTTTTTTAAAATAATCCATGTCTTCGAAATGAGACTTCAAGTGCTTATTATAATGCATTAAAAGTAAAAAGGATATTTATATTGGCACTTTTTTTATAACCAAAACATTAATTGCGGCATTTAGAAAAAACTGTTTTGGGCCATCCTTAAATAATTGTTTGTTTGCTGTAACGCGACCGACTCACAAAATTGAGCACGACTAAGTTTTTATAGGCTTTCGTGAAGGAAATTTTTTTTTGTTTTCTATTCGAAAATTTAAGTTATATTTTCATCATATTTTATTCGTAATAAATTCATTACGTTTTTTTAATCAACTAAACACTGCGTTCTAATTACTGTAATACAGCTGAATTTTGAGCAGTGCTAGTATCCTAATGTCCTGATACCACTGGCATACACTATTGAGCAATATGATTAGCTCTTGTATTTTGTGTTAAGGTAAATTGGTCAGTGTCTAAGAGTCATCTACATTTGTTCCCATCCCCCCCCCCAAAAAAAAAAAAATCAAAAAAAATCGACCTACCTGCCCACCCTGAAAATTCTGGGTCGCGTTACCGCAAACAGACATTTTTGTAAGGACGTTCTGGAATACGCGGACGAAGAGTGTACAATAGCAACATAATTTATGATGTTTTCAACTGTATAGCACGGGACTGTCGCAGTGGTGTAACTGGTATGGTGACCACCTGGCGATCCGGAGGTCGTGAGTTTGATCCTTACTTAGGCACCAAGTACTGGTTCTATCCGCCTCAATAAGCCTCCGGCTTTCGACACAATATAGCCTCAATAAACAGATTTAAATAAACTACGAGTATAGAGTTACTGTCGTTCTATTTTCTTGAGGGATATAAAACTCCCAAATTATTGAAAATGTATTTACTGGTAAATGGAATTAGTAATTTGCTGAATATATACGAGGGTTGTCCTGAAATTTCGTACACTGTTTTTTAAAATGACAAATTATAATCGCCAAACAATTTCTCTTTGTGTACTTGCTCAAACGTATTTAACTAACAATATTGTGCATGTTGATTATATTTTACCGCTAAATTCCCTTAATTTACATAGTCTTGGCAGCACAACTACTGAAGTTCGGAGCACTTCAAATTGTTCTAAAACATTTCAGTAGTAAATCAAGTGCTTAACTTTAAGACGTTTGGTGCCCTAGTTTCCCGTACAAGGAATGTAGTTCCCATGCATGATTTTTGCATGGAGAAATCTCGTCATTGTGTTCAGTGAAGTATTTCAATTGTGAGGGTCGTCTAATAAACCTGTACTAGTAAGGTATCAAGAATTGAATAAAGACATTGGAACAATAAATTGAAAGACCATTGGTAATTATAAACAAAGCAACAAGGTTTCACTAGGCAAATGTACTCATTAGTGGTCAGACACTTATCACGTGATGTTAGTTTGTAAATGGTTGAATATATTATATATTTCAAACTTAAGATACTGTACAACATGATTCATTAACGGCCCTCAAAATGACTTGTCCAGTTTACGACAATTGAAATTACTGTTAGAAGTACAGTTATTCATAAAAAGCATGGAACTGACATTTGTCTTTTTAAAAAAGATGCTTTTTTTTTTTTTTGAAATATTCAATGTCATTCTTTCTCTTTTTTTCTGATATTTCTTTTTTTCTTTTATCTTTGTTGGTTTCTTGTTTTTCTTCCGCCAGGATTGGGCATTTATTTTGGAAAGTATAAGTTTATATCTGTATGACTTTTGACCAATGTCAAAATTATATATGTAATACTGCTTTTTAGGTAATCGAAATATTGATGTATGTCTCTATAATAAAACAGTTTAAATAGTGGGTTAGTTCTAAATTTTGAACGGCATGATACACATGTAGGTGTCAATGGCCTCAATAAATTGGTTGCCTAAAGCCTGCATGTTTTAAACGAGAATAATTAGCATACGTCTAGATAATTAAAGTTTATTTTTACCTAATTCCTTCTACATGGTTGTCTCTAGAGTATTCTCACAAAAATAAAATATGACTGAAAGGCAATGTTAATTTGTCAGAAACATAACATCGTTGTCTCACAAAGCTTTCGTTTTTAAGTAGAAGTTCACCAAGTTCACTTGTAAGGAATATACATGCAGCCGTATATCAGGCGTAAAAAAGTTGTTTCCGCTTACACCCCCCCCCCCCCTATGTTTTTCCGCTGACCCAAAAAGTGTTTTTTGCCTATCGATCATTAACTTTTTCTGACTTTCGGTCAAAAAAGCAGTTTTCGCTTATATGCATATTTCTGTAATTCATATTTTGAAAAAGTATATGTCAAACACATATTGTGAAATGTCTTTTTCTATGACCTTATTTATAGCTAAGGTACAGCTTCTTTGATGGGAGGCGTTTAAACATTTTACGTGCAGTCCAATATACCTCAACTGTGTGGTGAATATGCCGCGAAGAAAAATAAGTTAAAGAAAAAACAGGTTTTACTGAACGATATAACTTTAATAAAACAAATATAATTAAAGCAGTAAACGAGGGTCATCACATGTTCGACTTACAACACCTATAGTCTATTTTAGAACAAAAATAACAAGAAAAGTCGTATATAAACACAAACTCACTTAACGTCCTATTTTAAGAAGACGATTGTGACAAATAATAACAATGAAAATCATATGTAAACACAATCGAACTTCACTTTCCACCATTCCTGTATACCACTACTGATAGGCCAAGACGCTTTTGCCTGGCTCCGCCCCAAATCTAGGCCGCGGCCAGGATGCTGTAATCTGATTGGCTGATAATCAATTATCCCGAATATCTCCAACGCCCCACTGAGGGGAAAGTTATATGGAACCAAGAGCTGTTTACATTATATGGAAACGAACGCGAATGAGAGAGAGAAAGCGATTTTATTCGCTAATATCTACTTAGAGTTCATTGAAATACAGTTAGTAGGATCGACGTGCGAGGATTTTATGTTCATTATTACTCATTAGATTTAATCAAGATAGTCAGAGATCTTTAAGAGAAAAGAAAACATTGATTGAATTAAAGATTTTGTTGTGTCATTGATTAGTGTGAAAGTGATCAGCCAGATTTTTTAGTTTGATACATGATTTCTGTTATATGAGCCACTTTGGCAACTTTGATGCGGTGGTGACAGTAACATTTGCGGAACATCGGATCTTTGTGCTATGGTGTATAGTCGCACTAAATACCAGTTTACATTCCAACTCCATGGGATACCATTAAGGAAATTTTCAAGAAGGAAAAGTACCATCGTCGCGTGGAGGCAATAAAAAGTAAACAAAATATCACAAACTACAAAAATGAGCGTGTATTCCATGCTTCAGCAAGTCGACGGACAATACGCGAGCTTTGACAAACTAGCATACCACAGTGCGTTACAAAATTCTAAAGGCGGGTTTAGTGTGAACCATTTATTGGACCTTGGCGAACTCCCGGGCGAGAACTGCGCCATGTTCGCCGGCACGGACCCCTCGCCGGGGCTGCCGACACAGACTTGCACGCCGGACTCTCCCGGAAACGTGCACGTCGACGGGCAAACTCAAGGCCTCATGTCCGACCTGGACATGATGGGGCAACACGCGCAGCAGCAACATCATCATCAGAAAATGCAGCAGCAGCAGCAACACCATCAACAGCAGCAAGAGCAACAGGAACAGTGTTTGAAGGAGGAGCCATTGGACGGTCAGCAGCTGGATCCTAGTTCCGGTCAGTATATGCATGAGTTGTTGGCGGGACGCCGCTTGGGTTCAAACCTCTTAAGCACACCGAACAACACGAACATTCATTATATATATAATATATATTATATGTTTATCAACGAAATCTTGAACTAAACCTGCATGCGGTGCTTTCAATTTACCTCTGTGGTTTAATTGTCTTTGCCTTAACTTTAAATCTAGGTTGAAAACAAAGGTTTATGTGCAATTTAGTGTCGTTGGATGACCCAAGGTTTCAAACAGCCATTCATTGGAGAATTCTGTGTTTGTTGTACCTTATAGCATCTTGGGAACATCTTAAGATCTTTTCTGCAGTTTCAAAATGTTCAAAATGGGTTTCGGTAAATTTTATTTTCTGTCTTCTTCTTCTTATTATTATTATAATTATTAAGTAGAAGTAGTAGTAGTAGCAGTAATAATAATAGTAGTTTTAGTAGTATTAGTTGTTGTTGTTGTCGTTGTAGTAGTAGTAATAGTAGTAGTAGTAGTGGTGGTGGTGGTGGTGGTGGTTGTGTTTCTTGCTCTGAGTGAATAGCGCTGGCAATACTTTGGACGTGAATATTATACTATGCTTTAACGATTTACATGTTTCAAAAGTCACATACAAATAGAATTATGTATACGTGCACATCGTTATATTACATTACACTACAATTTTTATTTTTATCGATTCGACGAATTAACCCTACCAGAATGCATTGGTAAAATGCGATGCATGGGTATTGTTTTCATTCATCTTTCCTGACCCATATCAACTAATTAGCATGCATATCATTTAAATTGATATAATTACACTTAACGAGCTGCCCTGATAAGCCTCGCTATCAAATTAACGAATTAGTTACGCGTATTTCTTAATTAGTATGCAGAGTTAGTTGGAGCCTCCTATATATGCTAGCATGGGTTAAAATGTGTGATCTTCGAAATATGTCAGATACCATGAGGAGGAATATATTTAAACCGATTGAATTTAAATTTACAATTATCAAAAAAGTCAAAAATGATTGTTGTACTTTATATTCTACTTATCATGTATGTGATGTTATTTCTTAAATCCTCAAAAGACACGTGTGGAAATGAATGCTTGTGTTGTTTTTTTCATATGTTTTAATGTTTTAGTAAAAATGCATTTATTTCAATCCTAGCATGATTTGTATGATTGTTAAAACGACTAATTACGCTTGGAAGAAAACTATTTAAATTGAATGTATATGAATATCAACTTTTAAAAATTGTTTCTATTTATGTATGTAAATACTCCTTTACACTTTATTTCCATATGCATGCTTGAATGTGTTTTGCATTGAAAATATAATAAATTACGTTAAATATACAAAAAAAAATGTATCAAAACCATTTGCTGTATATGACAGTCCAACCACGTTTCTTCAAACACTGTGTCTTTTATTAACGTACAGAAAATATTATTTGCATACACTTAAATAAAATAATATTGTATTGAAACACGATTTGTTTTCCAGAATTAAATGCGTACACCTTTAACACATCTTCAAACTTTGTGAAATTATAATTTTAAATAGGGCAAATAATTTTGAACATGTTCTAGATAATTAATTGTTTTTCAAATGTAACTGTTATAAATACTAATAATTTTATTAGAGTGATTATATATTATATTATATATATATTATATTACTATTATATATTATAAATAATTATGTGCTTTAGTTACTTAACAGTTTCTTGTTGTGTTTTTCAAAAGCTGTAATATATAAACACTTTTATTTTATTGTAGGCATAAATTTTCCAATCAAGTTTACAAGCAAATTAAAAACGTTGTTTTCAAGATAATAATAGTAATATTATATCTTCAATGAAATAATCAGTTATAAAACTTGACAGAAAACATTCTTCGCGACAGGTCACTTAAGATAAGATTATTTAATTATAATAAAACCAAGTTGAATTTTAAAATAGTATATTAGGTGTTCTATTTTTAAATTGAAGTGTTTATAGCAAACGATTTCTCTCAAATGCTGAATTAGGTATAGACCATAAGTATGTATGATAACAACGCTGATACCGTTTATGACGAGTCATTATATATTGGCGGCGGTTTTGAAAGAAAAAATGCTTACATGTAAACATATATACATATACATGTATTGTGTACATCCCAAATTTAATTGCACTATAATTACATGAGCAATATATGATTAATTAACAACAAAAACCTGTGCATTTCAATGAAACCAAAAGGCTTACAAACATATCTATTTTGTACATTCTAAATTTAATTGTACTATCATTACATAAGCAATATCTGATTAGATCTTATTATTAAAACAAAACCTGTGCATTTCAATAAAACCAAGAAGACAATAATGATTACAAAAAATAAATCTGCATGGTTACCATAGTGACACAAATTCGTTGTAGTTATACTTATGTTGAAGATAACATCAAAATACATTTTGTCTCCTTATTTTCTGCCACAACTCGGACATCCATCGCGTCGTTATTATAACCCCAGAAACTGGGTGCAATCCGGCGCCTATGAAGTGTTTTCATGTCAACCAAAAACTCAAGTTTCAAACCGCATCGCTCACTACTCGAACCCAAGTGGTACCACATGAGTTTTACGACTACTCTAGCACACAATATCGACGTACACTTGTTGTGGTTGTTCAGGCAAATCTTCTTTCTCTAGACCTATACCACTATTATTAAGCGTTATATCGGTAATTATTCCTGACAAATGTTATTTTTAAGCACTAGTAAAAGTGAGAATCTTGAAACGTCTCGTATTAGCTCGAAATCAGCGTAAAAAGCATTTCTGAATTGTATTTTTTAACCTTTATTCAACGGCTACAAACAACCAGTTGTTATTTTGTTGTGTTTATTTATTATTATTATTATTATTACATGTTGTGTATTATTATTATTAATTATTATTATTATTATTATCATCATAACTTTAATAGCAGTGTAGTACATGTAGTTAAAATAGTAGTAGTAGTAGCAGCAGCAGCAACAGCAGTAGTAGTAGTAGTAGTAGTAGTAGTAGTAGTAGAAGTAGTAGTAGCAGCAGTAGTAGTAGTAGTAGTAGTAGTAGTAGTAGACTTTGTTCTCGTCGTTGTTGTTAATTATATTTGATCTTTAGAATAACTTGCTATAGATTCCTACTAGTATACTTTTTCTTTTATCTGACCCAGATTTATTCGTATAAATATAAGACATTAAATTTATTCCATGAAAACATTACACCCTCTTAGACACGGGTTCTTAAACATAAATTACTAAACGACGACGAAAATATGAATGAATCTATAAAATACGCATTAAAACGTGTCTGTTTTCCCGATCTTTACAAGCGCTGTCAAATTTCAAGGGTTAAATGTAGAGTTGGTTTCATTTCTGGTGAAATTTAATCACCTCAGATTTACAAACATTTAGCGGAGCTTGTTTTTTTAATAGCGTTGCCAAATAGCGTCATCAAAACGTGTTACAGTAAATGTTTTGAGCTACAATATTTGGTACAACCACATTTGAAATATTATGTCAACAAGAAATTTAGTACACGTTTTATTTTATTAAAGTAAAATAATAATGTCCCATTTTTTATGACAAAATATAGGCGAAAAAAGGTAACAGTAAAGGAAAAACGTCAGTTAAGTTAAAAATGTGTTTAACTAAACTTAAGCGTTTTTATATAATCAGAGCTACCAGGTATATTCTTTTTTTTTCAATCGATTTTTGAATCATAATACATAAGAAGAAAACAGAACAAAAAAAGAACGGTAAGGGAAACCTGTCAGAAAAATCAAAAAGCGAGTTTTAATAAACTAATTGAGTTAATAAGTGCTATGTGCTCTTTCCTGCAATTCGTTCTTTATTTTTAATGCATACGGTAAGATCAACACGATAATTCAATGTATGCGCAATCCAAGCTACTACTACTACTACTACTTCTACTACTATTACTACTACTACTACTACTACTACTACTACTACTACTACTACTACTACTACTACTTCTACTACTACTTCTATTACTGCTACTACTACCACTACTACTACTACTACTACTACTACTACTGCTGCTGCTGCTGCTGTTGCTACTCCTGCTGCTTCTGTTACTACTACTACTACTACTACTACTGCTGCTGTTGCTGCTACTACTACTTCTGCTACTTCTACTACTCGCAACAATGTTAATTAAATATAGGACGAACTTAATGTATTATACTGTATACTTTTTTATTTAATAGAATTCGAGATTGATATCATAAACTTAAATAATAATAATAATAATAATAATAGTAATAATAATAATAATAATAATAATGGGATTGATGATGAAGACGAAGACTGTAATATAAAAAGAAAACAATATTTTGAAGTGTAGAAAACTACAACGTTTTTGCCACACAAGTTACGAATTAGCGGAAGGTTACAAACATGTGTCCGTCAGATGCCCACAGCTATTTTGCCATAACTGTGTTGTTTCCTGGCTTCGTCCTGAAGATTTCCTTTCCTATGTGCAGGAAGACCCCGACCCGTGCCGCAGACTTATCGCTAGTATATCTTTCGTTCGACACAGCGTGTGTACGAATCCGGCCCTCGGGGGACATTTGATTACGCTCGCCAGATGCTTCGCACATGTGCAACCGGTTAGAGCTGTAACGCCAGGCACGCTCGTTTTGCTTTCCCGATAATATATTACTAAATCGATTGATATAATAACCGGGTATTCGCTTTCCTATTTATTCTTGATTACGTTTAAGTTGTTTACTCGTATTTCTTCGAAACAATTCTACATTTACACGTCCCTAATTATTTTACGATTAAATCCTTATGTCGCGTCGAAACAATAAGTCCTTTTTATTAATGCAGAATTTTAAATAATTTGTTAACGTTGTATTTGCAGAATATTACTAAAATCAATGGATCAGAAAAAAAAAAGAATAATTACAGCAATGTATTGTAATATTTGAAAAAGTGTGACAGAAAATGTGACTCTATTGGACAACTATTTCCAGTCAATATTTTCATTATTTTGCATCTGCTATCTTAGAAAAGGGCCATACAAAGGAACAGTATCTTGTTGAAAAGAAATATCTGAATACAGGGGTCGAAGGGAGGCCCGCCCTTGGTCTCGGGTAACGCTCGATTTGAGCCGCAGAATAACGATAAAGGTTCTAGTGTGACATGCGGCTATCTCCGTACCCGGGACAGGGACGCGGCCCGCTGATAGCTGCAGATAACAACAACTGTAATAATTCGCTTTTAATTGTGAGAAGGATCATTAGCAAGGAGATCAATGTTGGAATATGACCCTGCAGGCGATAAAACAAAGTCTTAATGCAAAATTTCTACAAGGATTGAAACCATTTGTTAAGTTCATGTGCAATAGTCATGTGCAAAAAATCCAGGTAAACATGATATAATGTACTATATTGAGTTTCATTCATGAACAAAACGTTTGAAATCATTATAATAGTTTTAAACAAGAAATGAGTTTTCCATAAAACCATAAAAAACATGCATATCTCATGAAGTTCGACTCTCAAATATTAGTCTCTAACCTGAACGAAGTTAGGGGTGGGACCCCAACTCTTACAATATGATAAAATAGTCGAATAAATAAATAAATAAATGAATAAATTTTATGATGTTTCATGGTTAGTTTTCAATTATTCTACTATCGGTTTTCATTTCATGCAAACTAAGTTTAATTTTTTTACCAAAATATGTGGAGTGTCAATAATGGTGCGTATGTTTGGTTTTTAAAATAGAAATATTATTTGTTTGTATATTAGTAATAATAAATTATATATAAAAAAGGCAATATAGTACATGTAAACAATCAATGCGCTTGTAAATGGATTCACAATTTATATGTGGTACATATGTGGTATATTACATAAAAAATGAACTTAAGGGAAAATATTTTAAGATAATCTTAAAATGTTTCTGTTATACGGCCCCTGGTGTGCGAGATCGTGATTTTCTTATAAACTGGCATAATGGAACCGCATTGACTAGAAGTCCGAGCACTCTCGCGGTTTATACTTACAAAAATACTTATGTCAATAATAAGTCTTAGAATTCTAAGTATAGTTTATACTTACAAAAATACTTATGTCAATAATAAGTCCTTGATTCTAAGAATATTTTATACTTACAAAAATACTTATGTCAATAATAAGTCTTAGAATTCTAAGTATAGTTTATACTTACAAAAATACTTATGTCAATAATAAGTCTTAGAATTCTAAGTATAGTTTATACTTACAAAAATACTTATGTCAATATTAAGTCTTAGAATTCTAAGTATAGTTTATACTTACAAAAATACTTATGTCAATAATAAGTCTTAGAATTCTAAGAATATTTTATACTTACAAAAATGCTTATGTCAATAATAAGTCTTAGAATTCTAAGTATAGTTTATACTTACAAAAATACTTATGTCAATATTAAGTCTTAGAATTCTAAGTATAGTTTATACTTACAAAAATACTTATGTCAATAATAAGTCCTTGATTCTAAGAATATTTTATACTTACAAAAATACTTATGTCAATAATAAGTCTTAGAATTCTAAGTATAGTTTATACTTACAAAAATACTTATGTCAATAATAAGTCTTAGAATTCTAAGTATAGTTTATACTTACAAAAATACTTATGTCAATATTAAGTCTTAGAATTCTAAGTATAGTTTATACTTACAAAAATACTTATGTCAATAATAAGTCTTAGAATTCTAAGAATATTTTATACTTACAAAAATGCTTATGTCAATAATAAGTCTTAGAATTCTAAGTATAGTTTATACTTACAAAAATACTTATGTCAATATTAAGTCTTAGAATTCTAAGTATAGTTTATACTTACAAAAATACTTATGTCAATAATAAGTCTTAGAATTCTAAGAATATTTTATACTTACAAAAATACTTATGTCAATATTAAGTCTTAGAATTCTAAGTATAGTTTATACTTACAAAAATACTTATGTCAATAATAAGTCTTAGAATTCTAAGAATATTTTATACTTACAAAAATACTTATGTCAATATTAAGTCTTAGAATTCTAAGTATAGTTTATACTTACAAAAATACTTATGTCAATATTAAGTCTTAGAATTCTAAGTATAGTTTATACTTACAAAAATACTTATGTCAATAATAAGTCTTAGAATTCTAAGTATAGTTTATACTTACAAAAATACTTATGTCAATAATAAGTCCTTGATTCTAAGAATATTTTATACTTACAAAAATACTTATGTCAATAATAAGTCTTAGAATTCTAAGTATAGTTTATACTTACAAAAATACTTATGTCAATAATAAGTCTTAGAATTCTAAGTATAGTTTATACTTACAAAAATACTTATGTCAATAATAAGTCTTAGAATTCTAAGTATAGTTTATACTTACAGAAATACTTATGTCAATAATAAGTCTTAGAATTCTAAGTATAGTTTATACTTACAAAAATACTTATGTCAATATTAAGTCATAGAATTCTAGGTATATTTTATACTTACAAAAATACTTATGTCAATAATAAGTCTTAGAATTCTAAGTATAGTTTATACTTACAAAAATACTTATGTCAATAATAAGTCCTTGATTCTAAGAATATTTTATACTTACAAAAATACTTATGTCAATAATAAGTCTTAGAATTCTAAGTATAGTTTATACTTACAAAAATACTTATGTCAATAATAAGTCTTAGAATTCTAAGTATAGTTTATACTTACAAAAATACTTATGTCAATAATAAGTCCTTGATTCTAAGAATATTTTATACTTACAAAAATACTTATGTCAATAATAAGTCTTAGAATTCTAAGTATAGTTTATACTTACAAAAATACTTATGTCAATAATAAGTCTTAGAATTCTAAGCATAGTTTATACTTACAAAAATACTTATGTCAATAATAAGTCTTATAATTCTAAGTATAGTTTATACTTACAAAAATACTTATGTCAATAATAAGTCTTAGAATTCTAAGTATATTTTATACTTACAAAAATACTTATGTCAATAATAAGTCTTAGAATTCTAAGTATATGTTATACTTTCAAAAATACTTATGTCAATAATAAGTCTTAGAATTCTCATGAAGTACACCTACCATTACGTGTATTAACGTTCCCTTACAAGTCAGGTGTAAATCGCAAAGTAATTCTATTCCATTCTAACGATGCGGTTTGTTGCTTTTTGTTGTCATAAACGTTCCCAATTCCGTGGCAGCTCTTTTGTTTTCGCGTGCAAACCTACAGCTCTCCGCCAAACGGAATACGTCTGAGTTAGTGTTGGGAATAAAACAAAAGAGAACAAACAAGAAAGTAGAATTGTGGAATTGTTTTCATGAGATGTTCTTGACAATGATATCCAAGAAGGAAAGGGAATATCGAGCTTGGCAGATATATGCCATATTTCCCGGGCAAGCGTGCAGTAAACATTTCATCCATAAAATCCCAAAAATGCCAGAATGGTAAGCCCGGGATTATGTTCATTGGGAGCGACATATCGCTTTACTACATCGGTTTCCTGCGTTCGCAGGCACGGGTGTATCCGCCCTCCATGCCTGGTGGAGAGGGAATTGCTGAAGGTATAGATCTAGCATTCAAGTTTCGAATATATGAATGTAAATAAGTGTTTATAATAATAATGGTTAAAGCCACCGAATTTTAACCGATCGTAAGCAATTTTTCTTTGTAAAAAATAATTAAATATAACATCGTTACTCATTGTTATACCCAAAATATTGCAATAGATTTAATTACATTTTCTAGATCAGAAAGCAAATTGTCAACCAAGTAAACTGTTTATTAACACAGAGTCTGTTTACATATCTGATTAGTGCCAAACCATGCTGAATAATCCGATTTGGAAAAGACGTGCACAACGTGTTGTGTTTAAAGCCGCAGTCCATATAACATAATTTAATACATGTTAAATTGGCATTAGTTCGAAAGAACGTTAATGGCGTTTACTAGTATTTGACTGAAAACTGTTTCTTATTTACGGAATGCACTTTATAATGTCTTTGTTCGGAAACGCTTGGCACGAACAGAATATGCACATGCTGATTTACCCCAGAGGCATCACCAGGTATCGCATACAGAAACTATACGATAACAAGTTACCAAAACGTTATTACTTAACCGATTTCAATGCGTTTTTTTTGTATTTTGAGTGGTAAAATGTCCATTAGAAACGATTTCTGGAAAGTTTTATTTTTATTTACATATTTCTGGACTGCTGCTTTAATAGCATGTATATCTACTATTAGGTATACTGTTAGTAACTGAGGATGTATGGGATGTACACCCTCGGTGGTTCCATACGGTATGAAGCCACCGAGGGTGTATATCCCATACACCATCAGTTAGTAACAGTGTAACGAATATATCTCACCGACTAACTTTTATTGGTATCTTTTAATTGATATCACTTGAAAATTAACGTAAGAAAACCTCACAAAATAACACGAAACAGCTACACTGACGTCACGACAATAAACAAAATGATGTCCTTAGACTGCGTCATTAGACTTCTATGGGGTAATGAAAATCCACGGTGTATGGAAACTACCCCATAGTCATGTGACGGCTCTTAGCAAATCGGATCGCGTCATTAATGTTGGAGGTGAGATATTGTTCATAGTGTGGTCAGTCCTGCGCACTGACACAACAAAAACCAACATATGCGGATACTTTCCACTAAATCGATGTTTAAATTCCGCGTCACAGGCAGTCAGTGCTTCACAATATCAACCGATATACGTTTTAGACCATGTAAACTACGTATAAAAATGTTTTACAGTATGGTAAGGCGTAGAAAACTATGTTTGTTTTTGTAAATATACTTCAATTCTGAATAAATTAGAATTTTATTGTTTTTGAAATACAATTAAGTGTAAAGCGGACCCTGTGCCTTTAATTAATTTTACTGCAAGTATATATATTTTAGCATTTGAGTTTTAAATGCATACAACTGAGTCTTTGCAAAAATATCGAATACAGATTGAATTATGTCTTCTACTTTAAAATTTAACTTTTGTTTGTTTGACTGGTTTGGGTTTTTTCTGTTTTGTAAACAAAATAATATAACCCTGCAATAAGAACTTAACTAACATTTTCTTTTGAGAATGTTCCGGTACATGGAGGTGATGTAATGGGTTTTTTAACAGGAGGCTTTAATCTTTTTGAACGACGTATACAATTTAACAGTCAATTAAAAGACTTAGGGCCCATTACTCGAGTGTGAAACCGTACTCACGTGCACACATTTACATCGAGCTGGATTAATATGGAATCTTTGCCACGTGTCAGGGCTTTGAAAACATCCACGCGCATTATTGCTGGGGAATGCAGCGTTTGCATTCACGTGCTTGTGACTTGGCTGATGTCAGGTGGAACTGAGGTGGGATTATATGAGACTTATTTGAGGTTTCAACATATTTATTCACAAGCACAATAAAATTATTTCATAATATAAACAATTCACAATTTTGAAATAGAGTTACTAGTTGGAACTATAGTTACACACAAATAAATTGTATCATTCATTTAAATTTATATAAAATTATTGACAAATTCACAATAAATGTATCATTTTAAATACTACAAAGGTATCATTCATTTAGAAAATAATTCACACATTTACATTGTTTACAAGTATTGAGTTCATTGCGATTTGGGGTTCAGTTCTGAAAATATCCATACTCTGAGCTTGAATTGTATCTGTGACTTGTTTATTAATATCTGTTCAATGTCATTTTGGTTGCATTTCTGCCAAATTTCATTATCTAGGTGTGAATTGTATCTGAAACTTGTTAAAATTGTGATTTTGGTTGCATTTTTGAAAAAAAATTCACAATATGTCGTAGAATTATTTAGGACTTGTGTACACGTATATAGTTCATTGTGATTTTGGTTGCATTTTTTGAAGAAAAAAAAAAATCACAATATGTCGTAGAATTATATAAGACTTGTTCACAAGTATTAAGTTCATTGTGATTTTGGTTTCATTTTTGAAAAAAAATGTCGTATAATTATATAAGACTTATGTACACGTATATAGTTCTGCGAGCACAAAATGATTACAAGTTTATGCTCACAGTTGCTGTGCTTAAAACGAGTGAATTTAACATGTTTATATATCATATTGTATACTTCTTTTATATGACGGATCTTGGCTGCTATAGTACCTGTAATTTATTAATATTTGGGGCAAAGACTGTAGTTTCTGCATATTCTTCAAAATAAAAAGTATTCCATGTAGCTACACGCAGCCAGATTGCCAAAGCGCGAGTTTCAATGTATCAATTTCCAAAAAAAAAAAAACATGTCCGTGTTGAGTTTCTTTTGATAAGCCCTATCAGTCGCGGTGCATTTCATGTTTTTTGTTTTCCTGCAGAACATTCACTGGAAAAAAACAACAACAACAATTAAGTAAGACAATAAATGTTTAAATACACTCTTAGTCGGATTCAATTGTTATAAGTCCGTGTAATTTCAGTCGTTGTGTCATCAAACTCTTCATCAACGTCGTCGTCGTTGTAATGATCATCGTCATTATCACTACCCCCCTACCATCATTACCATCATCATCATCATCATCATCATCATCATCATCATCATCATCACTACCAGCACCACCACCATCATCATCATCATCACCACCATCATAATCATCATCATCATCATCATCACCACCACCATCATAATCATGATCATCATCATCATTATCGTCATCGTCGTCGTCCTCCTCCTCCTCATCATCATCATCTACTTCTTCTTTTCTTCTTCGTCTTTCCCATTAAAAATACCATCCTTATTCACCCATATCTTTCATTACAGCTGCTACTTTGTATCTACAATAAAAATATTATATACTACCAATACAAAATATAAACGAATAGTATCTTTCCCTGACAAAACGGCAGCTTATTGACGAAGGTGTCACATACCAGCCCGCGAGAATTTCGAGACACCTCGAGACAGGCGCGAGACAGGCACGAGATGTGGAGCTAACCCCGGCATGTTGAAGACAGACACACAGTCGCCGACCGAGTGCGTTCGGTGGTTTTTTCTGCCGCATCGTCCTGTGTGTGGCATGTTAGACAGAGAGCTAGAATACTTGGTAAAGTTGTATGATTTTTCCTCTTCTATCTGACAATATATTAAGCCGCAATGGTGCTTGTTTGCGTGGTGAGTCAGTTTTTCGTGCCGTCGAGACATAGTTACATGTATACGCTCATAAATAAGACACGGGCATGTCGTTTTTACCGATTAATTCCCGCAACATGTGTTTACATTACAATTATAAATATTTTAATATATGTATGTTATATATTGTTCTTATGCGTTTAAATTCATAAGTAAATTAAATATATATTTCGTCTATGGAAATTAACTTAATAATTAAAGTATTTCAGTCCATTAATTACGGTACACATTTATACATGAATATGAAAAACGCAGACGACTGTTTTTTACAAAGGACCGGTGGTGACTTCCTTGTTCATATTTCCTAATTATGAACTGTGAAGCACACAAATCCATTTTTTTCACATTTCATGAATTCACGATTTTTTAGAAAATCGTAAAGTGTGAACTTTGAAGTGCAAAAATTCAATTTGTTCACACTTCATGAATTCCGATTATTAGAAAATCGTGAAGTGTGAACTGTGAAATGCAAAAATTCATTTATTCACGGTTCACAATTATTAAGAAAATCGTGAAGTGTGAACTGTGAAGTGCAAACATTCATTTATTCACACTTCACGATTTCACTTCTTTTTAAAAAACGTGAAAAGTGAAGTGTAAATAAATGAATTTGTGTACTTCACAGATCGCATTCTTAATTATGAAATGAGAAGAATGAAGTCCCACTGGTCTTTCGTAGTTATCAATTGTTATTTTATTTATTCTGGAATGTCTAGAATGCCCCTGACGAATGTGTGAAAAATGAAGTCTTCAATTGTTCATTTCTACGTCATGGACAGGACTTTGTAGGGTCATATTTTTCACAAATAATATTTTTCACACACCTTTGAAGAATAGGATCTCATTTGTCACATTTTAAGTGTGAAAAATGCGATTAGCCAAAAACGGATCATGCGTGAGCATCACAGAAGAATATGATTTCATTCCCTACCAAAAACTAGATGCGACCCAAACTTCACAGAAAATGTGAAGAATAAGACTGTGATGTTTGAAGAATAAGATCTCAATTTTCACACCTGTGAAGAATGAGATCCTATTTTTTCACAGATGCGAAAATTATGATTTGTGAAAAATTGGGTCCTACAGGGGGCTTGAACCAACGACACCCAACAGTTAAGTATTTAAGTTGCAAAACGTCTTGCGAATAAATGCGAAGTAAATACAAGTTTACAAGTTACTAGTTGTTTACAAGTTTATTCCGCCCATTATCCAGAAGGCCAAAGCCCAAGTCCACAAAGTATGCATACAGTGTTGACAGATTTAAGAATAATTTTGCACAGAAGAGATGTCACATGTTGTGGTATAAATTTAATAAGTTCTATGCAACTGACTTATTTTTTTTTTTGAAATATTTGAATTAATTGGTTTGTGTTCGGATATTATTGGGCAAGGATTTCAGATTGTATTTTGTACAAGAGTGAACAAGTATATTTCTAAACGCTAAACACAGCAGATATTCTGAATATGTATGCGCTGTTTTTTTCTGAGCGCTCTTAGCGATTTTATTGGCAGTTTGTGGCACGCTCGAATAGAAAATTCTTCATCTAGAAAGAATGCTCATTAAGCCCGGGCACAGTTCCACTGTACGGCGGTTAGGTTGATCGAACAGCGGGGGACGGAATAAACTCGTGTCTGGAAAGTACCCGACTGCCCGAGAACTCTTCATTTTAAAGGTTCTTGCCGTGCAATATGCGCTATATTCTCCGCTCGTGTGTACATTGGCCGTCCGTTCGTTTTCCCTTCTTCCTTCCTTCCTTCCTTCCTTCCTTCCTTCCTTCCTTCCTTCCTTCCTTCCTTCCTTCCTTCCTTCCTTCCTTCCTTCCTTCCTTCCTTCCTTCCTTCCTTTCCTCACCTCCCCTCCCTCCCCTCCCTCCCTCCCTCCCTCCCTCCCTCCCTCCCTCCCTCCCTCCCTCCCTCCCTCCCTCCCTCCCTTCCTTCCTTCCTTCCTTCCTTCCTTACTTCCTGCCTTCCTTCCGTCCTTCCTTCATTCCTTCCTTCCTTCATTTATTCATTCACGCATTCATTCATTCATTCACGCAATCATATATTCATTCATTCATTCATTCATTCATTCATTCATACATTCGTTTGTTCGTTCGTTCGTTCCTTTGTTTAACAACAATTTAACAATGTCGGTTTGATTAAAATAATTTTTTATAAACAAAAAAAAATTCTGAAAATTAAGCAATTTCATAGTTTATTACCAAACTTAAATGCATAATTATTACATGAATTATTATGTTTGCGTTTTTGTTATCTATTTTGTGAAAAGACCATGAAACACAATTTGATTGCATATTTATATTTATATCTGTGATATTTTTTCTCTTTACCGTCACTGTATAATGAATACAGTCCCCATGTTTATAACGATTCTTATGTAATTCATGACCTTAGTTAAAAATAAGTCAAATTTATATCAAGTGTTTAAAACACTATGCTTCGAAACATCTGCATGCCCAATAGAACACACTTCAGTGGAATTACATAGCAACGTAGATGTAAATATCTTCAAACAGTATTTAAATTCAGAATGTTAAGATTTTTCTAATTTTGTTGTTCATTGAGATTCACAGCCCGGCCACATAACTTGTGTGGGAATTGGTCATGAAATTATTTCTACGGCCATTCTCCCCCTACCTCTGATTCAAGTAGGGCAGTTGACAGTTACTGGCATAAGTATGTGCACTCAGTACTAGTAAACCAGCTTACCCAGGAAAAGTGTGAGTAGGTTAACTGACCGCCGTTATATGACTGAAATACTGTCTCCACTTTAATCACCCAACAAGTTCTACTTCTATACACTAAAGAATTGCGAGAAATGTATGGCCTTCGTTCAAGAATAACCCGCGATGCTATTCTGTTAACGAAACGATTATTTCAAGTGTTCTCGAGATAATATCTCGAGTAAAACTATGTAGGAAGATCTGTTTATTCACTTCGAATTCAAAACGTTTATTATGACGTTAATAATTAGGATGACGTTGCTTATTTACGCGTCTTTTGTCTTGTTAGTTTCATCTTTTCTTTATTTGAGGCGCGTCGTGGCAAAACCGGGCTAAATGCATGTGCGCCATGTGTCGTCCCGGATTAGCCTGTGCAGTCCGCACAGGCTAATCCAGGACGGCACTTTCCGCTTTTATGGTATTTTCTGTTTTAAGGAAGTCTCTTCTAAACAAAAATCTACTGTAGGCGGAAAGTGTCGTCCCGGATTAGCCTTTGCGGACTGCACAGGCTAATCCGGGACGACACTTGGCGCACATGCATTTAGCCCGGTTTTTCCACGACGCGCCTCATTTCTTTTTTGTGTGTTTAAAACAAATACAAATAAGTACTGAAGTTTAGAGTTTGTATTCGTCGAGGAAGAGTCTGTTCGAGTCTGAATGCTTAGCACCTAAGTAAGTTGGATTTTATTTTGAATTCTAACATGACACGCGCAGTTTTCTATAGACAAAGAACAAAATTCAAAGTTGTTAAACTACCAATAAACAACTCGTAAGAAAAGTTCCGAAACTGTTAAATATAGTTCGCATTGTAATTGCAGAAAATGTTGTCAGATCATGTTAGATTCCAACACCGATTTGTCGTTCTGAGGCTGTATATTAAACCACGCGGTCTTACGCCATCGTAATTTAATTTATCAGAACTAAAAATCATTGCTAATTAGCCGATAAACAACTCTAAATCGAAATTTATTTCTTAATAATGTAATAATGTAAACACCAATAATATACACTTAAAACATATATTTTTGAAACCATTTTCTAGAGATGCATTTAATTTTTGTTTGCAAGTTTGCCGTAAACGCATGACGCAGCAATCTCCGTTTGGAAGTTTCGTTTGTGGCACGTGGAAATGGCCCTGAACAAAGCTAAAGAGTGCTCATCCTCTTTAACGACGAAACATTTTTACTCCGGAGTACCTTTGGACAACACGCTGTGCTTTCATTACACACACACTTTCACGATCCAATAAAAATGGTAGTAATGTATGTAAAAACAAATTGCAACTGTCAGATAGATGCGTTCAAACAAGCGCCCGGAGTTTCGGAGGTTATTACAGAAGCACGTGCGTCGCGTGATACCTCGCAAATGGCGGCCATATTGAAAATGGGCGAAATCCCAGATGTGCGTAATATTGATCGCATGCTGGGTATTTTACCCCTGAAAGAGTGCCATGCGTTTATGAATGTTCATAATTTATTTTTCTTCATGCTTTTTACTTCCAAAATATATGTTCATACCACCGATTTATGGCCAAAGCTGAAATTAAAGTTTTAATGAAGATCATTAAAATAAACATACATAGTTCATGGTACGTTTATTATATTTTCCGTAGACTTGCTTAAACTGTAGGGGTCATAAATTTGTGTCTCGAATACGTGATGTGTTTAGTTACATGTTAGTTATTTCGATGTTGTGGCACAGGTGGAATATGATATTCTGTTTATATGACACTGGTATACTATTGCAAAAACAAAATAAAATTATATTTATGGTTATACTTGCTTTACAATTCCTATTGTTTTATTACATAATAACATAATATTATTCCTATAATATTTATAGTAAGGTTGTTTATTTATAGATTAAGATGTGAATTAAATACTGCAAATTGTGATTTGTTTTATTAAAAAGACTTAACGCATTCCGTTTTGCACCATTTAAATTTAAATTTGGTATATCATCTTAAGTAACTTTTAACTCAATCGGTATTGAATGAACTAGCAGATAAAAAAATATTTTCTTTGTCAGGTGCGCGTTTTACAGGCGCAATAACATGTCTATTAATAATGTGTAAACCATGTGTGTCTTCTTAGCTTTGGGAGTATTATAGTCTTTTATGACACTTACGTTATCTAATTCATCCGTAGCAGTGTTAACGAGTAAATAAAGTAAATATTATTACACCAAATGGCAAACTTAGGCCGGTCAAAAAAAAAAAGTTGGAAAAAAATGGTTTCGACAGTTTAACTGTAACAATTATAATTATGTGTATTTTTTAAATCCAAATTAATACGACATTTTAAAGATTGCATGTGCGATCTTACAACAGATTGTATTGACATAAATTAAAAGAACCAAATGAAGTTAATTACCATACTGTTTTATGTTACACATCACTTATAAACGATGCTCGTGTTTGTTGATTTAGTCGATAGTTTAGTGTTTCCTTCGACAATCGTCATGTTTATGTTTATCTTTCTGCTTTCAATTTATATTGTCACTTTGAAAATAATTGATTAGAATGATCGTACATACACACTTTAATAATAAATAATGTGTAAAAATAAGTAAGAAAAAGAAAAGGGTATCACTGCTTATACTTTACAACTAATAGACATTTTAAGACTTTTATTTTTACCAAGTATCTTTCAATGATTGCACGATATTACTAATAAGTTATTATGTGTGTGCCATATTATTTAGAGTGATTTTGTATTTTCTGATAAATGTCAATTTGTATATATTAATACAACTGTTTTGTTTATATTAAATAATGGTTACAGTTGTTTGCATTAATTTCTATATATAGTATTTTAAACAACATCTCATGTCTTGTTTCTGTTAAAACAAAAAGTAAAATTACTCAACATTTGTTAGAAATATGTCTTTCCTGTTTGTGAGTATGCTAAACGATGTTTCATTAAATAAGTGTGTAATCCGGATTCGTAATTTGAATTTGCAATACTGGTCATTGGAAAAAGTAATTAAGAATTTTAATAGAGTGAGCCAAAACCATAATAACTTTCAACAACATGAATGAATGCAGCTCTTAAAAATAGTATTTTCTACCAATATCATGAACAAAGCGTTCTAAATCTTTCTCGATCGCCATGTCTCAACAGTGTTACGAAGCAAAAATAGTATTTGTACATAAAATATCATGGACAAAGCGTTCTAAACCTTTTTTTTTTTCGGTCGCCATGTCTTTTTAAATGTTCCAAAAGCAGACGACACATTGTGCCTAAACGAAACCGAGGCTAAAGGTCCAGTTTACAAAGTGCGTGTGCACGTAATTATAGCATCATTCGTAGTCGGGTTCCCGCTTTTCACAGGGATCTGTCACAATTCTTGTCACCAGTCTGCAGTGTTGCGTGAAGGAAAATAACACCCAATTAACTGGTTGTTTATATTTGCTTGTTAAAATACCACAACATATTCGAGGCGCGTATATCACGATGATGTATGGTTTACAACGGAACAGATCTGAAACTTGTGTCAACTTTTCTTGTTAAAGGGACCTGTTGACAATTTCTAAAATTTTTGTAAATCAGACAGTTACGTACGATCACTTTGTATCAATGTGTTCTCTTAATGAGATACCTTCAGAAACTAAAGAGATAATAATAATAATAATAATAATAATAATATAATTATAATTATAATAATTATTATTATTATTATTATTATTATGATGATAAAAAATAATAATAATAATAATTAGTAGTAGTAGTAGTAGTAGTAGTAGTAGTAGTGGTAGTAAATAATAATAATAATAATAATATTATTATTATTATTTAAGTTTATGATATCAATCTCGTTTTCTAATAATAAACAATCTATGAAGTATAATACATTTAGTAATTTGTATTTTCATGATCAACAAAAAAATTGTATAATATCTATGTCCTATATCTAATTAACATTGTTGCGAGACTCGCATAATGGATAATCAGGCTAGCAGAAGCATTCTTGTGAGAACATTTGTCGTGTATGTAATTAGCAGTATAATTATGCACTTAGAATTATTCAGTTATCTCTGCCTGCTGTTTAAAGTGTTAAAGAGACTTGTTCACAGATTTTCGCATTTTTTGAAGTATGCCATTAGAAGTCTTAACTAAACAGATTTAAGCATTGGAACTAAAAAGCTCAAGTATAATAACAAGAAAAGTATTTAGAACCAAAAAAAGAAAAGAACAAAGTCGTTACGCCGGGATTCGAACCCGGGACCTCCGGCTTAAAATAATGTCGCCTTACCCATTCGACCATTCCGACTCCTACCTTGTGCCATGCATTATTTACTTTATGTAAGTGTTTCACGTGTTGCCATCAATTTCAACGAAAACAACAGAAACACGCCAAATTATTACATCGTTTAGAGTTACAAACGCTTTATAATTTGATCAAATTCATCTGATGATTATTCATAAACTAAAACGGTTTTTACAACGTATTTCTTTGTCCTTAGTGTTATTTTGCTCCCTTGTATACACTGTTCTTTTATTTTTGGAATCGATGACAAAAAGTGAAAAATTGTCAATTCGTCAATATGTGAACAGGTCCCTTTAATAACCATATTTTTGTTCTAGTGAAGCACGATATACCATAGTATTTTATTATGACACATTTATATTTCAACTTTAACGTCCGATGTGGTCGAAGCTGCGATAAAAGAGTAGTCTGAAGGCATTATAGTTTGCAAATCATTTATCTAAGTGTTTTCTGTGACCATATTCCCCCGGGCACTTAAGCGGTCCACTTGAATGGTCCCTATTATTCCAGTTGGGCTCCTTAGGCTAATGGGCTTCAAAGACCCGCGGGGGATGGTTCATCTACATACAAGTGTCGGCGTGCTGCTCGTAGAAACACGATGCGGCTTCCTGTGGTCAGCTTGATATAGCCCAGGGCTTGCGTTAAAGGAAGATTGGAAGTAGTTTGCTCCCAGTTTTTGTCACAGCACTTCCATAATTGCAGCCCTGGAAGTCCCATGTAAGGATGAAAAGGTCAAAAAGAATGCTCACGACTTATAATATCCAACGCTTGGAAGTGGGAACTTCCAAAATGTTCACCTAAGTGCACGCCCTGATTATAATTTAAAGTATACAAGAGGTCTGAAAAAAAACACTACATGGAGTAAAAACATGACTGAAGTAAAATAACTATAGAGTAGTGATATATCTTGTGAAAGTTGTAATGTACGTATTTATGCTGCAAACATATTTATGTCGCGCAATACTGTCCAAACTTACAATTATTATGAGCAAAACTTCCAAAATAAGAGGCCAGGAAGTTCAAACTTCCAGTTTTCAAAAGTTAATGAGAGCCCTGATAGCTGACTGGTAGAGATTTCCAATTGAAAAAAAAGTATATACATGTATATACAAGTATTTTTTTTACAATTCATACGAGTTGGTTTTCTAAAGCATTTATTTTTAATTATGTACATGTATTATTTTGACTTCGTATACCCAATAATAATACTTTAAACTCTATTAATATTATACAGTGTACCTTTATTTCGTAACCTTATTATGGTTTTGAAGGGTTATGTTAATTTCAGCCTATCTGTAAAATATCTATAAAATAACCGTTTTCACATTTGATTTTATGTTTCGGATTAAAACGCAACAAAGTAAAATAATTAATGTCTACGAATTTGTTCCACCCATAACTGAGCGAATAAAACGTTGACTTGACTTGACTTGACTGAGATAGTTTAGTACCCTCCGTCTTTCTTTGTATATGTATCTATTTGACTCTCATCCACATAAAACGCAAATCAATACAAAACATAAAACTTTCACGCATAATTATATAGTTGAATGTTGCAATTATAACATACAATTATCGTAAAAGTTACTATAGCCAAATATCAAGACTTCATCCGCAGAAAACAGTTTTATAAAACGTCTACGTCTCTGTTACAGGAGCGGAGGATGATAAGGACGACAAGGACTCCAAGCGGCGCCGGAAACAGCGGCGGAACCGCACCACGTTCAACAGCACCCAGCTGGCGGCGCTAGAGCGTGTGTTCGAGCGCACGCACTACCCCGACGCGTTCGTGCGTGAGGAGTTGGCGCGGCGCGTGAACCTGAGCGAGGCTCGCGTGCAGGTACTTCCGCTTGCTCATTGTCTTCTTGTCGTGCCTGTTGTATTATACTTAAGGCCATTAAACACGCAAGTTCTGGTTCGAGCATGTTCTAGTTCACGTATTGGGATGGAAAGGATATTTGATTTCACGACATCGGCCGGTAACCTGGTTTATCATTTATTAAACGATAATCCAATACGTTGATATGAATAAACATAATCCAGTTACTTTAAATTGATAAAAATAGTGTCCAAACAATTGCAGTTTTAATGGTCTCAATTATATCAAATATATTTTAAATAAGCTTAATATAATTTGTTCGCATAGTTTGCATGTTTCACTAAAATATTTAAATTAATTAGCTTTTTTTGACAAAACGCTTTGCATTTTCTTCTTGTTATACAAACATAAAAACAAGTTTGAAATTATTAATTCAGAATTATTTACATACAATGTATATGCTTCCAAATTATTTAAATGATTTAGCACTATTTTGATGAAACATTATGCTATTTGAAATTTAACATGTCATACTACTTTTTGTGTCGCCTAAATAGGCGACATATAGGTGTTACTTTTGTCGGCGGCGGCGTCGGCGACGTCGGCGGCGGCGTCCCCTTTCACTTGTCCGGAGCATAACTCTTAGACTATGAAAGCTATCAACTTGAAACTTCATAGGTAGATAGATCTCATTGAGGAAAAGTGCAGTGCACAAGAACCGTTACTCTGCACCTCAAACCTTTGGAGCTATGTCCCTTTGTTTATGTTCATACTTAATTTTTGTCCGGCGCATAACTCTAAAAAGCTATCAACTTGAAACTTCATAGGTAGATAGATCTCATTGAAAAAAATGCAGTGCACAAGAACCGTTTTTCTGCATCACGTACTTTTGGAGTTATTGCCCTTTGTTTATTTTCATACTTAATGTTTGTCCGGAGCATAACTCTAAAACTATGAAATCTATCAACTTGAAACTTCATAGGTAGATACATCTCATTGAGGAGAAGTGCAGTGCATAAGAACCGTTACTCTGCACCTCATAATTTCGGAGTTACTGCCTTTTGTAATATTTCATACTTATTTTTGTGTCGCATTTTTGGTTTTAATTAGTCTTTTCTTTGCAACTAGCCAGAGTGCAGTGCTTTTGAAGATTTCAATAAATCTGTTTAAAAAAATTGAGCATTAACCTTAAGTGCTTCTTCATTTGGATTCACGTAAGATATCCGGCGTCAGGCGACACATCCGACTCGCGGAGTTCTAGTATTGTATTATAATCACATTATATATATGTATATTTTTATACACATTTTCTGCTGCCAACTCTTTATTGATGACATTTCGCCTTATACAACTTGCACAATTCGTCAGATTTATGCCTTCTACTTAAATGTTATTAAATAATACACGTGTAATGATTATCTCTTTATTTTGGATCAGTTTTACATAGAAGTAATATATTTAAAAAATATTAATTAATTTCTCGAATCTGTGATAAGGTCCAATAATTAGGCCAGTCTCCAGTAGAGTTGTGTCATATCAGCTTTACACATCAGTGTTATATTAATTTATTTGAACATAATTCAGTGCTATATTAATGTATTTATGCACAATTTTTTATAGGTGTGGTTCCAAAACAGGCGGGCCAAATTCCGGCGGAACGAGCGGAACATGCTGACCCAGAGGGGACCCATGGGAAACATGTACGCGCGGCCCCAGGACAGTTTATCTATGCCCATAGAGCAGCCGCTCACCCCTCGGGGGCCCCCGATGAATACGGACTATATGGGGTGGCCGAACCCCTCGGGATATAATAATTTGAATAATTTGAACGTGAACACTTCTAGCTGTGCCGTGATGAACCACAGCTATTCCCCACCCCCGGGCATGGGAAGCATAGCCTCCCTGAGGCTCAAGGCGCAGGAGTATAACGTAATGCAAAATAACCCGTACGGACAGATGGGTCAGATGTCACAGAGATTGGACCCCTACGAGCACTAACGCAGCACGAACCTGGATTTATACGCAAGCATTATGTAAAGAAACAATACTCTTTGAATTTATGTACGCATCAGCATTCAATACGTCACGGTTCGCGCGCAACCGTAAATGGAAAACATTACGGAACCGGTAACGTCGTGGTGGTGATTCGAAATAAGGGGTTGTTCCGAGAAATCGGTAATGATAATCAATGGGTGGTAATTCCGAGTGCCTTAGATGCCCGAACCACCTGTGACGACCCTTCTCCGACCATGGTCACTATGGAGGTTTCCATACCGACGGTTGCTGGGGTAACGGTCGTCTGGTCTCAAAAGTTGGAGCGCCAAATGACATTGATGGAAACGTCATAATAATTGGAGTGCAGTTTTCGTGGATTATTTTTATATATCGGATAACAAGATGGATATTATATAAAGTGTATATCTGGGTGATATGATAGAACATTTAACACTTTTTTTTGGTTTACGCGCATGTATGTGTCACATAAATGAAATCTTGACATTAGTAATAAATATGTTATCGAAAAATATTTAATATATAATCTTGGATTATATGAGATCATTAAATTTAAACATTGAAAGCAATTGTTTATGTAGAATTAATGTCTATGTTTAGCCGTTATTTTCTTTTATATTCTTCCAGTATTGTTTATTTTGGAGTTGAAACAAGGTGCATTGGTTGATTAATCCCCATTTCATCACACGTTCTCTATTACATTATTTGTATTTGTGTTTTACGCGAATTGTTTTGTTGTAATTCGCGAAATGGATGCAATTTTATTAAGTTCAACTCAATTGAGGCGTGTCGTGGGAAAACCGAGCTTAATGCATGTGCGTAAAGTGTCGTCCCGGATTAGCCTGTGCAGTCCGCACAGGCTAATCCGGGACCACACTTTCCGCTTTAAAGGCATTTTCTGTTTCAAAGAAGTCTCTTCTAAACATAAATCCGCTGTAGGCGGAAAGTGTCGTCCCGGATTAGCCTTTGCGGACTGCACAGGTTAATACAAAACAACACTTTACACACACATGCTTTAAGCCCGGTTTTCCCACGACACGCCTCAACTTAAGACTAATCAAACCCCAGTAGGTAATTTACATTCTCTTATCGTCACGCTTTTGTTCAAACTGTTCCAAATATACATTCATTTAATAAAAAGGACAACAACACATAGAGCAAAGAAAAGGAAAGTAACACATGTAAATTTATATAATTCATTTACAAGGTGTATAAGAAAAGTAATTTCAAAACATTTTAAATTTATCCAAAATGCTCATGTTTTCTTATAATAAAATAATAATTATTACATGGCCCTTATTTTTGTTTGGTATAATAAAATAATAAATAATAAATTAACACATGTGCACTTTAATTAAAATGGAACCTTGCCACGTTACCGACTAGATAAATACAGTGTAAGTTTGTTTGAACGAATTGATTTCAACATCACATACTTCAAGGAACTTATTGACACAATTTTGTAAAATTTCTAAAATATGTTGGAACACAAAACAAGGAAAACAACAATACTAACAGAACATGAGAAAAAGTACGGTTTCGGTGATGGATCTTGTTTTCAGGTTACACTGTTTTTCTCTTTATTTGCACATAAGCCACGTGGACAGAATTAACGTCTTTATTGCAAATCAAACTTGTACATTGTCGCGTAAAATGCAAAGCTTATAAGAAAAATGTTTACAGGCATTAAATATGTTTTTAACTAAACATACATTTATAGAAACGATTTTACTTTAATGTTTAAACATTAAATTAATATAGTCTTTAGAGCTGTCTGCCCGAAGCGACCTTATAAACCGATTTCATACCAAATATTACGAGTTGGAAAGCGTAAAAAATTGGAAAAATGGACTTTTAGGTGTTTTTACTAATATTTGTAAAACATAGCATGCAACTTGTCAATTTACCCAGTCTAAATACTGCGTTACAGTAGGTTCCCAATATGAAGATATATAACAGTTTTGCAAGTAAACATTTGCTTTAGCTTGTACCACTGCCATGAATAACTTGTGAAAGAAAAATGTTTTTTTTTTATCGACTTGTTTGTTTTTTCCTGCCTGGTTGGTAGGTTTTGAAAAATCACGGGGACGCTAAACATAGAATCAAATTCGTATGGCCATATTTGCTAACTTTATCCATTATCTGTATAGAATCAAATTTGTATGGCCTTATTTGCTAACTTTATCCATTATCTGTATTTACCTACCCATCCTTAGACTAAGGACTTTAAAATAAAGAATATTCTTCAAACTGTTCTGTTCTTACACGTCTTGTTATTGGATTCTGAATTGGCATAAACCATCTCTATTTAAAGCTCTCTTGATTTGAAATGATTTGACTATCCACTTATATTTGCGAATACGCTGTAAGAATTTTGTCTTAAGTCAAAGAATGGGTTGGTGAATACGGACTTACACCCCGTATTTTCACAGCTCTTTAGGGAAATATTAAGAAATGTTCTTAAATTCAAAAACATAATTCTTTAGCTGTCTCATGTATACGTCATTTTACTTTTAAAATGTTTCAAACTAGTAAATATATTGCTAGGCTCTTTCATGTTTTACAACTGTGTAAAAAACAAAACAAAATTGATCTTAAATGTCCTCTTAAGTTTAACTTAAGTTAAGATTGTCTTTAGTAGCTTTGTGAATACGGACCCAGGTCTCTGTTTGTGGCAACCTATAGCCAGAAATTCATGGTCAAACGTTTGTGAACAAGTCTCTTTAAAGTGCCTTGTCTGTGAAACTGAACGTGTTGACCGAGTGCCTTTAACAATCAGCATTGTGTACGCTATGTATATATTAAGGCGTAAAAAAAAAATATATGTTTGTTTCAGGTTACCCAACCTACCCTAAAAAATGTCCGATTCTAGAACATTTTATTCGGTTTGTCAGATTTTTGTTTTATTTTCCTTTTTCAATAATTAAATGTGTTTTTGGATAAATAAGTGTTTTGTTTTGATAGTATCCACTTATAAACAATGTTCAAGGATATTACTGATATGTTTTGAATATTTATTCAGTTTTAGAATCTTGAAGTTGACCATTCAACAAAAAAGAAATAAATCCCGACCTACCTACCCTATTTTTTTTGTCATGTAACCTGAAACAAACATAATTTTTACGCCTAATGCAGGTCAGGTATTGTATAGAGCATATTTTAGTGTAATATACGTGTATATTTGATTGCAGAAAGTGTTCCATAATAATATATGCAACCACTACATCGGAAACCATAATATTAATTATTTGATGACATTGGTGTATATTGCAATGTATGAACTATTTTGGTTAGTAAATATATTTGTATATATTGATATATTCACCTTCACAATACTGCTGTTATAATGAAATCAATTCGTAATTATATGTTTTATATTTTAAACCGTTGAATTGATAAAATGAAATAAATTATATTTAAAGCACAATAGTGTTGCTGTTTAAACATCCAAATCCCAATGTATTGAAAATTATAGTCATTTAACGTTTTAATTTGCATTCTTAAATCTGCATTTCGTATTTAATTGTCAGGCAAAGTGTTGCTCAGTGTAATTCAAATTCAATGCAAATAAATTAAAGTTATAAAAAAAAGTAAAACACTTGAAATGTGAAATAGAAATATTTATACAAGTACCATCAACTATACATGATGATAATTATTTCAAATTAAACTTATCATCATTTGGAATGGTGTATATTCTCTCATATTAAGTTCTTTATTATACTTATCATGAATGATTTTATTTGCTCTTCTAAAATAAAATAATAGCACTTATTAAAAAGGCAAATCAGAGATAACAGGATATATCTTTAGAAACGAAGCCGTTAAATACAAAAATATTGTAACAGGTGAACCAGACTAATCAAGTCCATCGAAGTTGTAGCGCCTTCTTTTATGAACAGTTTACCTATTTAAACCAATGAAATTATTGTGTTTATTACTTCGGCACTACTGGATATGTGTGTCAAAAGTTCGCACAGACAGTCACGCCGAAACAAGTGATTTTATATAATAATATAAAGCAATCAGTTGGTCATACACTTGTTTATAATTAATTAATTAATTAATAATTCTTATTTCATTCCTGCACAGTAATTAATATTCTTGAAAAGTAAGTTCTTAAATCGTGAAGACGCTTATAATTCGTCAAAAATTATCAAATACTTAGTGAAATACTTGTTTAGCAATGTATTTTACGTGATGACGATAAAAAATATTTAGACCATTACATGCTAATTATTTGTAGAACGGGAATAAAATCTTACGTATGTTATTTAAAAAGTTTTACGCTTCTACAGAAAATTATTCGTGGTCAAAGTATATAGTTATACCCAAGTATACATACATTTATCAAGCGTTTAAATAAAAGAAAAACATATTTACTTGCTTATTAATAACTTGCATTTCACCACGACATAATTAAAGCATGTCTTAAATTAGTAATTTTAATTATTTACGATTTATTTAAGACATTCGGTTGATATTTTTTTTGAAATCAGGAAATGCGATATTTAAGAATATGTGCATGTAGTAAAAACATTTACAAAACAAATGTCACCATACTCCCAATATTTTGTGTACTGCAACAAAACTCCTACTTTAATTTTTGACCAGGGCTGGTAGTCACAAAGCTCCTAAGGGAAATCTTAACTTAAGTTGTACTTAAGTGAAAATTTCAGATCAAAATTTTTATGCGAAATCCAATGATTCCTGTACAAAGAATGCTGCAGCACTCAACGTATAGCAATATTTACAAGTTTAAAACATTTTAATGTCAAAAGACCTATACATGAAACCGCCAGAGACTTAAGGAATTTTATGAATTTAAGGAATTTACTTAAGTTTTCCCTAAGGAGCTTCGTGAATACGGGCCAAGGGCTCGTGTTCACTACCCGACTCTCAGACATAAGACTTCAGAATAAAAAATATTCGAGAAACTGTTCTGTCCTAAAAAGGCCATTTCATTGAATTTTGCTTTGTTTTCACCAACGCTTATTTTAGCATTCTTTATTTAGAATTATTTATTAATGACATAAACAACATAGGAACCCGGCATATTTGCGAACGCAAAAGTATTACTTTTTTAAGACTACGTGTATTCTTAAGTCTAAGAAACGGTTGGTAAATATGGGCCGTGGTCTGATTGTTCGGAAACTATAATAGCGGTTAAATCGGATATCCGGTATGGTGGTATTTCCAGATGATGCCTTTGCAAGTAACTCAATGCAGTTAACATTGTGTGGACTTTGTTATATAGCAGAATGGCGATTTAGCTATTTCGCCTAATAATGCAAACTAGTATATACAGATAAATACAGTTTTCACTGAATGTCCTTTTAGCTGGCAGCATGCAGAAGCCCCATCTTGAAAGCTCCTAAGCAACAATCTTTCTTTAAGCCATATTTAAGAGAAAAATTTCAAATAACATTTTATTGTGAAAATCAATATATATGCATTCTATATGGCAAAATATAAGAAATATATGTCTATTTCTTTACCGGATTAAAACCACTTTAGACAAAGTTAACTTAAAATGAACCAGCCAAATACTTCAGGGACCATTCACCAACCCATTCTTAGACTTAAGAATAAAGAATAGACTTAGACTTAAGAATAAAGAATAGACTTAGACTTAAGAATAAAGAATAGACTTAGACTTAAGAATAAAGAATAGACTTAGACTTAAGAATAAAGAATAGACTTAGACTTAAGAAATAAAGAATAGACTTAGACTTAAGAAATAATACTTGTGTATTCGTAAAAATGCTGGGTACTAATGTTATTTATGCCATTAACACATCGTTTTAAATAAAGAGTGCTAAAATTAGCGTTGGGGAATTCCAAGTAAAAATCAAATTAACAGTCTTCTTAGAACAGAATAGTTTCAAGAATTTCTGTATTCTTAAGTCTTAAGTCTAAGAATCGGCTGGTGCATTGTTAGACCGTATACAGCTCACGCCGTATATAGCTAACGTGTGAGCTGTATACGTTGTTAACTAACTTACGGTGAGCCATATTCGATGGTTGACAACGTATACAGCTTATAATAGCTGTATACGTTGAATATATACATATACTTTTAAAATATGTCTTTCGTCTTAACGTATATAGCTCACATGGTGAGTGACTAGTATAAAACAATTTTTAAATGTGTTCATGACGATTCTCATGCTTCAAAAGATGGTAATGCAGTTGCTGACGACGACGACGAAAAAATGATGATAATGATGATGGTAATCGTCATCTTTTAGACATGAGCTATATACGGCGATATGCAGCATAATGACGTATACAGCTTACGGTGAGCTGTATTCGGTGTAAGCTTTATACGGTTTTATAGCCAACGAATACAGCTCACGCGTAAGCTGTATACGGCGTGAGCTGTATACGGTCTAACAGGCGCAGGAATTTTATGATTTAAGAATAGTTTTCAATAAAGAGCTTTGTGCAGATGGGACCAGGGCGCATATTCACCAACCCATTCCTAGACTTAAGAATAAAGAACAGACTTAGACTCAAGAAATAATACTTGTGCAGTTGCAAATAAACTGGATACCATTGTTGCTTATTTCATAAACAAATCGTTCTAAATAAAGAACCATGTAATTAAAGATGGTAAAGACCAAGTTTGATTCAACATAAAAACGTTATAAAAACAGTACAGTTATAAGAATATTCTTTATTCTATTCTTAAGTCTAAGAATAGGTTGGCGAATACGGGCCCAGGCATATAATTGAGGCGCGTTGTTGGAAAACCAGACTTAATGCATGTGCGTTAAGGGACGGCACTTTCCGCTTTTATGGTAGTTTCAAGGAAGCCTCTTCTAAACATAAATCCACTGTATGCGGAAAGTGCCGTCCTGGATTAGCCTGTGCGGATTGCACAGGCTAATCCGGGACGACACTTCACGCACATGAATTAAGTCCCGCCCCCCACGACACGCCTCAATTATGACAATGGCTCGCCAGAGAACTTCACTGCTGGCTTAAGACTGGACTCCCGCGTGGTGGATGATTTCGAAGTGTATTACGTCCTTCCGCACTGGAACTGCATTCTGTGAGGACCCGAAGTGTCCCAGTACACTCTACTTATGTACATATTAAGAGTTACATCGAAATTTGGGACAAATTGTGATACATAGCTGCAATTTCCAGATATTTACTTTTTTTCTGAAATATTTTCAATCTTGGTGTGGTCTTGTACTGTGGGAGGGGGATGGAGGCAACCGGAGCACCCGGAGAAAACCCCACCTGTCCGGTATGGTGATCACCAAACCAACTCACACGCGTCGGTACATAGCATTGAACCCCCAATCGCCGCAATGAGAAGTGAGTGTGCCGACCACTTCGTCAACCAGACAGCCGGCTGGGCACCCCATTTCGCTATACGTCCCTTGAACGCCAGAAGGTGTCATCAGCATAACAAGTTATGTCAGCAGAAGGCTGATGGCACTTTCGGGCTTTCAAAGTACGACCTATACATGTATTGGAATCAAGTCATTCTAATTCCCACCACTTAGCCCGCTATCTCCGCAATTGTTTCTGGGATGTTTTGTCACCCGACACTCGCGGCTTCCTCTAGACACAGTATCGGGACTTATCGCGGGCGACGATCGCCGGCAGTGGCATGTTAGAAGGCATATCCGATACGCCATCTGACTTTTATCTCCCTCTGTGATAATCATCGGCCCTCCGATAGGGTTTCAGTGCCCAGCGTTTCCCACTGTATAGGCCACGAATCAATACATTGATCATGAAACAGCGGACTGATAAGCCTTGCGTAGGCTTTCAAGTGTTACGACATCGGCATCTGGTGGTCATATGAAGGCAAATGATTCCATGTGAATACCGTAATACGGTAATAGACGAGTTTCACATTAAATTTTTAGCGATTATCACGACACAATAATTTATCGGCGAATCGAAAACGAGGCTCGCGATGTATTGTTAATGGTGAATACTGGTTGCATAGCGGGTATTTACAGTTTAATTCTTTTAAAATGTTATAAATATTCACTTAGTTTACTTCTTTATAAACAGAAATGGCATCGTACATAATATAAATTATGATCTATGATAAGAGAGTGTCAGTTTAATTAGTATATCGTCGCTAAAAATGGAAAAAAGGCAATTGAGACTTAAGTAATTTATCTGAGACTGACAGACTTTGTATTGTTAAAACATCGTGTTATCAATTATAAGATCCTAATCTTGTATAAACATATGATCATTATTATGTAACCAGAATGTGTATATGGAGTAAGTAAGTAAGTAAATGGTTTATTATAGTGACATGTGCATTACATAAATAAACAGCATAATATTAAACATATTTCAGTACACCCGGCCCATTGGGCCTATAGGTCACCTTAACATATATAATGTATCTGTAAATACATATAAATTGTGATGTATACATTATAATTGTATGTCAGCACATATGTTTCATGTTGAGGGCTCATGTTTCGCAGCATATAAAATGTTTAACATTCATCATGCGAGGTCATGAGAAGAGAATACTGCGTCGCAATGTGTAAGCTTTAACAATGTACTTGGCTAATTGTCTTACGTTGTTTTTCATAAGATATGTGAGTTTGTTAACATCAGACAAGTTTAAAAAGCAAGTATTGTTCCAAACAGTTGCAAAACACGCTATTCGTGTTGCGGTGTAAGCTGGGCAGTTAATCACAAAATGACATTCCGTCTCTACAGCCTGTGACTGGCATAACCTACACAGTCTTGAATCCACTGATTCACCCAAATACCGTCCAGTTTCAACTCGTAGAGGCAAAATTCCGGCTCTTAGTTGAGCTAATAAGGAGCGTTCATGTTTACCTAAATCTATATTTAAATAAGATTCACACTCAAAATCACTCTTAAACTCTCTATAAGTTCGCAGTTTAGGCATGGTGCTGAGTTCCTCTGACCAGATGTTTACATAATGAGTTCTTACTAACGCTTGAACCGATTTTAGGTTAACCGGGGATTTCTCGATGAAGTGGTTTGATAATCCTAGTGTGTCCATGATTTGCTTGATTTCACTCGACCAGTTGCCGCTGCACTTATTATAGTCTGTTTCAAATACTTGAGCGCACAGACGATTACTGTCCATGACCACGAGTTTGTTCCAGAGGCGTAGCATGTTACACCAGCGGCGGAAGCGAGAGGGGATCCACCCCGTATCACCAGTAAGGGCGGGTATTGGCGCAAACCGGTGAACTCCAAGTGCGTATCTCATGGCGCGGTTTTGTACGTTGTCTGATGATTGATACTGCTTGTATCCCCAGACTGAACTACAGTAATCCATAACAGGGACCACGCACGCGTTATACAGCTTTTCAAAGGGTTTAAAACCAAGATGTTTAAGATTGTGCACTTTACTTACAACACTTCCGAGATATATATATAGGTCCTTATTTTAAAATAACATGTGGCACAATTACGTAATCAACGTGCATACCAATTAGTGACGTAATACACGGGTTATTGTATTGGCAGCTGTTCCACTGACTTCATGAATCTACTTGATAACAAGTGAAATAACTGTCATTTAAAATAAAAAAATAACTTTATTGACGACAAACTTTTAATTTTATTGGCAATTATCATCATCATTTGCTTTCAAGAACTCATGATATACATGAATGTACATGTGTTTGCACACAAAGTTTGAAGACATATAACGATAATTAACACTGCGTTTTAACGTTTTGATATTAAATAATGATGTTTTATTTCTCTGTCATATTTTGTTTGTTTTAGTTCTCTGTCATTAGAGAGTATAAAGAACAAAAGTCTTTGATCAATTCTGGTTAACTCTGTAGAATTCTTAAGTTGATTTGCTCAAATGAACAAAAAGCATACTCCGGGATATCACTTTCTAGCTCATACATACTAATACTACTACTACTACTAATAATAATAATAATAATAATACTAACAATAATAATAATAATAATAATAATAATGTTATTTGTAACTGTCAGTCGACACTGAATCCGGAATAAACGAACTGCCTCTGTTAATTAAATATTAATAAATAAATAAATAATTAATTATGTAAACTGCAATAAATTCAGCAATTATATACTTATTTCAATCATTAAAAATTCAGATCTGAATATGAAGTAACATAATCATGAATTGATGTCAAGCATAGTTTCGTTAGCATGCAGATTTGGCTATGTTGTGATTGTTACATTATTTGCATTATAATTTAAGTATTTGAAACATATCCACGTATACACATTTTAGTGAATAAAACAGACAAGTTTAATGAAAAAACAACAACAACATTTTATAAGTTTATTCGACATTTTCTCCTCTGAACATTATTTTCCTTTGTAGACAATTACAGCCAATACATCGTCAGCCTCGTTTTCGATTCGCTTTATCAAGGGAGACAACTCCTACAGTACTCGATAACGGGAATGTGAAAAGGGTCTATTCATTTTCAATGAATGCATGCATTTGTCACAGTTTCCTCATGCATATAATACGGTTACTTACATACATGAGTCAAATGGATATCTGTTATATGACAATGTTTTATTTATTTTTATGTTTTCAATAATAATAAGTCTGTATTCCAACATGTCACTTTCACCATTTTTTTTAAAGTTTGACGCAGACAACTGATGAGAAGAAACGAAGCAGAAACGGAACACGTAGATTTTGCCAAGTTTCAAAACGCATCAAGCGACTCTACCCCCTCCCCTCTCCCCCCCCCCTCCCCTTCGACGCGTGTGAAATGGCGGCAGCGACTTTTCAGGCGACACCAAGTCTCGTTGTCGGCGAGATTACCAGCCGAGCATTCACAATTGGACCGGATGAGCTCAAATCAGCCATATCGAAATACGAACATGTGGCTTCCACAAGTAAAGCGTTTAACTTCCAGTAAGTTTCGAATTTTGATCGCTCGGTGGCTTTTGAAAATAAACAGAGATCATATCGTGACCTTTCTTCCTCTTTAGAATTTGAATAACTCTAGAAATCTGAAGAGGAAAGACGTTCGGAGAATTTACTGCATTAACTTTGTAAAAAAATATAGCTTTGCATGGACTTTTTCTCATAATATGTTTCTGAGTTTTGAACAACTTTAGTAACAACTCTTGAGCTCCTGTGAAAAAGACAATGTGCAAAATAAGCGAGACATTATATCTACTCACACAATTTTTACATAACTCTTATGCCTGGTATTCTTTTTACCATCAAATTATAACATTTATAATATATGTCTGAAAGTTCGACAATATATAAAGTGTCAACGTCAGCGAAATTTAGTGTAACTGAAACTGACTGAAAAGTAGCTGGACCACGCCCTTTATAAGAAATTAAGGTTTCAAATTGTGACTTCACTAAAGTTGATTTATAAAACGCCGCATCAGTTCGAAGGTATACGAGGGGTGATCCAAAATAACATATACTTCGATCATATTCTTTCATAGTCAGTTACTTGTTTCAAGAAAAACGTAAGAACCTACAAATTTTTGTGTAACATAAAAATAACATTCTAACACGAAACTCGCTAATTTTTCTATATACAAAGAACAAAATTATCGTTGTTAAACTACCCAATAAACAACGCAAAATGAAGTTCTGATTCTGAGCGGAGCATAGTAAAAAGTAGTCCCAATTACAATTGCAAAAACGTATGTCAAATCATATTAGAATCAAAATAATTTCCGATTATCGTTGTTTATTGGTCAATAAACAACTCTTTGTCGTTCTGATGCGTGGCTATTAAATAACTCGGGCTAACGCCCTCGTGGTTTAATTCCTACGCATCAGAACTCCAAATCGTTGTTTAATGGCCGATAAACAACGATCAATCGAAACATACATTTTAATGTATAGCTGGTAAGCCACATATTGAGAAAACGCCGCGAAATGACGTCATGTTTATTTAATATAATAGTCCCATATTATGTCATTTTCATGCGATGTTTTTTTCTATAAATACTCGGCGTAACAGATTGTTAATCTATAAATTGTAACACAATTCTGGGAATGAAACCGAATGCGTAATAAAGCGATTACGAGAGGCTAAAACATAAAATTTATACGCGTTATCACAACACACAACAAATCTTGAACATCAAAGCGAAATAATCGGCCGGGTTGGCCTGTGAAATGTCGGAATGCATCCAAAATAAATGTAAACATCAAATGGGGACCATACCTTCTGATAGTATGTGAATATATGCAGTTGGGGTCGCGACTGGTGGAGATAAACTATTCAAAGAATTTGTTTGAGTCTGTTTAGAAAGCGTTAACATGACGAATTGGGAACTTTTCTATGCGATAGCCTTTGTTGCAACGACAAAACTACTATGAAAAATGTCGATAGCGGTTACAACTCCTGCATCTCCGACCCGATTATCGTTTGCAAAAGGTCTCAATCTGGGATTACGGGTTCTCCACCCGAGATATTCCGACGTGCATTACGAATTGCATAACGTGCACTAATCCTTATTATCAAGATGTAAAGAACTAGTAGTATAAAATCAAGTGCACTCTGTATATTTATCTTGCATTTTTGAGTCTTGAACAGACACGAAGTAAATTATGCTACAACATAATTTCATAGGTTTGCGTTTTTTCTGTAAAAACTAACTCACTGAACATGCACTTAGATTATACTTACATGAAATTGCCTTATTTATTATGTTACCATTGTTTTTATAATTCGTAATAAAAATATACAAAAGCGTGACGAAATACAGTGTTCATATTTACAAGTTAAAGCATGGACTTTTCAAAGGCCACTTATTGCTTATTTGGATGACAGGGTATGGATTCTATGGAACGCTGATCTCGATTAAGAATTCGTTTGTAAAAAGCGATTCTTCTTTATGTTTGAAAGCCATGAAGAATACGCATTGTAATAATTGTCTACAATCTCATCTTTATTATGTGGACATTTAAACACATGTACAACAAATATAAACAGTGTATATATAAATGCGAACGTCTGACGAGCTTTAATGTAATCATAATTTGTTGAGTTGTTCCTTTCGAAATTAAAAGTTGTTACTAAAAATAACTGGGCCGGTATTCACAAAGCTTCTAAGGGAAATCTAACCTAAGTTGTACTTAAGTGAAAATATCACATCAAATGTTCTATGTGAAATTCAATGACTTCTGTTTATAAAAGTTTTAAATATGAAACATCCAAGCAATATACTAGTTAAAACCATTTCGATGCAAAAAGACCTATACATGAAACAGCCAGATAGTTAAGGAATTTATGATATTAAGAGATTTACTTAAGTTTTCCCTTAGGAGCTTTGTGATTGTGGCCATTAGTCCTATTTTTAGACCTTTGTAACATATTTATAAATATCGGTTTCCACAGAAACTTGTCTTGATATACTGGTATATATGTCAAGAGCCAGGTTCTTAAATCGTTTAGAAACTGATAAAAAGTCCTACCGTCTGCTATTATGCACGATATTATAAAGAACCGCTACTGAAATGTAAGGCGACGGTTCCGAGATAAAAGTCTCATAGTTTTGCTTTATTTGACACACCTGACTGATCATCTATTTTCGCGATTGTCTGATAAGCCCCGGTGGTGTAATCTGGAGTGACGGGCTATTGTTTGTGTGTATAGAGAACAAGAATTGACGTCGGCTGGCAGCTAGCACTACATACTTTCCAAACAATAAATAAACATTTAGTTAATTGTTATCATATTAAAATATTTGGAGGGGGGGGGGGGGCGGTCGAGATGTGAATTGTTTGATGATTAATTTAAATAATTGCTTTGGGATAGCATACTATGGTAATGTTAAAGACATGTTTATGTGTACCAGCCGAAGTAACTAAGGAAAAAACTACAATCTTGTTTTGAAGCTTGTAGTTAGATAAATGTATCTTATTAAAATATTTGCATACTTTTTGCCGTATAACGATTAATATTAACCAATGTACTGTTTCGCTAATGTTTTCAATTACGATTATATCACGCGTTTTGCTCGCTGTTTATTATTTGGTTTATCTTTGTTTTAATTAAGCATTTGTTGTTTAATTACATACGATATTCCAACGGAACAATATAATGCTATGTTTAAATCCATTCGTGTGTAAGTAAATTACATTTTTACACATTAAATTTTCGATAGAAAACGATTCCCGATGTTTAATGATTCCGTGGTAGCGGAAAAGTGAAAAAAAACGAGGATATATTTCGTTTTAAAAGGTTTCAGTGAATGCTTCAACAGAAATATACGCTATAAATCAGTCCCAAGACAATTCGGGGAAACCCGACCCGCCATACATCCCAACTGAGTAATGAACTGTCACGTGATCTGACGGGTTTCAAGTTAAAGGGACTGAACGCTTGCACCGCTATCTTGTTATAGACTGGTTTATGGCGAAGCTGTGACTATTTTTCATAAGCGTCTGATAACCTTGATAGCGTAGAAACATTTAGATAGAATTATCTAAAATACTCGTTTGATGAATGGGCTTTCCGGAAAGTTTGCGAGATTTTGGATTTTACAAATGATTTCATATGGGCTTGTCGTGATAATGAGGGCATAATTAATGACCGCACAAAATATGCAGTTTTATACAATATTGCAAAAATTGAACGTTTTCGTAATGTTTTCCTAATATAATAAACGAATTGGAAGACATTATCGAATTAAGACACACTTTGTCTCAATATTTGTTAGTGATGCGTTGTCAAAAGGTGACGTAATAAGTGGAAAAATAATGCTTTTTGTTTGTTTGCTTTTTGTTCGTCATGGATATTCTGTCTTTCTAACTCAAGACTGTTATGCTGACCTGAACTAGCAGAAGGATGAAAATGGCCGACCGGAAGTTCTACATGTATATCAGTAAATGTTCATAAATGCTCATAAAAATACTGAAATGAAAAATGCTCCTCGCAGTTGAAGTATCTGGTGCCACGAAGCAGTCGGTCGTCGGGAAAATCCCGGGAGAACGTTTGGCAGGGAATACCGCCGCGCGAACGATGCACGTGTTTGCGCGCCAAATCGGCTGTGCAGACGACAGGTATCTCTTGAGAAAGCGGATGAGGGCAGTCTACAGTGAGCTTCAGTCTTTTTGTTGCAATTCGAAAATATACGCCACAATCCGTCTGAAGGAATAGACGAATCGACAAATGGCATTAAGTATAATATATCAATCAATGCAGTGTTTTAAACAAGCATTGCATTCGAATATCACGTGGGGCTGTCCGGAAAGCTCATTGATTGGCACGCTCGCTTTTCACCCTGCTGTTGGGGTTCCATTGCAGGTCCCGACGCATGTGGGTTTGGTTGGTGGTCACCATACCGGACAGCTGGGGTTTTATCCGGGTACCCCGGCCCCAGCCCCACAGCATAAGACCACTCCAAAATTATTTCAGTACAAATTAAATAGCTGCTATGATTCAAAATTCGTCCCAAATTTCGATGATTCTCTAGTAAGTAAATTGGGTAGGAGTGCTGGGACACAATCCGGGTCCTCACATCATGCAGCCTTGGCGCGAAAGGACCTCATAAACTTCGAATTACACACACGAATATCATGTGTTTAACCAGTAGCCTATTTTAAACACAAGGTCACGTGGTAGAGCTTGTGAAGTGTTTGTGAAGATCGACGAATGGAAATTAATCATTTAAATATGTTACTGACACTACTCGTTTGTATTCTTGGGCAGAACAATCATTTGTAAAATTGCTGAAAAAATCGGTATGCAAGTTTCTCGACATTATCGAGTTAGTGTTTTGTTGACATCGTCGAGTTATTTCTTTCTTGACATTATCAAGTTATTTTTTTCTCGGCAGTATCGATTTATCGTTTTCTCGGAATTATCGAGTTATCTCTTTCTCGACATTATCGAGTTATCTTTTTCTCGACGTTATCGAGTTATCTCTTTCTCGACGTTATCGAGTTATCTCTTTCTCGGCATTATCGGGTTATATTTTTTCTCGACATTATCGAGTTATCTTTTTCTCGGCATTATCGAGTTATCTCTTTCTCGACATTATCGAGTTATATTTTTTCTCGACATTATCGAGTTATCTCTTTCTCGACGTTATTGAGTTATCTCTTTCTCGACATTTTCGAGTTATTGTTTTCTCGACATCATCGAGTTATCTCTTTCTCGATGTTATCGAGTTATCTTTTTCTCGATACTTTCGATTTTTCTCTTTCTCGACAGTATCGAGTTACCTTTTTCTCAACAATATCGAGTTAACTCGTTTTCGACGATATCGAGTTATCTCTTTCTCGACGTTATTGAGTTATCTCTTTCTCGACATTATCGAGTTATGTCTTTCTCGACATTATTGATCTATCTCTTTTTCGACATTATCGAGTTATCTCTTACTTGAGATTATTAAAGTTATCTCTTTCTCGACATTATCGACTATGATTTCTCGTAAGCCTCAAGCTAAAACCTAGCGGCTAAACTAGTGATTTGTAATGAAAAAGATAACTCACTAATGTCGAAAAATGTTAACTCGATAATATCGAGAAAGAGATAACTCGATAATGTCGAGAAAAAAAATAACTCGATAATGCCGAGAACGATTTAACTCCATAATACCGAGAAAATGATAATTCGATAATATCGATAATATCGAGAAAGAGAAAACTCGACAGATAACTTTCCAGTGGATCGCTTGTTCTGAACGGCCCTGTAGAACACGGCATCACTCCGCTGCTTCGATGACTTTATGTTCATACTGGCTGCCAAACATTTGGGTATAGGCGCTCGAGCAATGTTCAAGACAATTTATGTTGTTCTAGCGGGAATTCCAGATAAGTTCCATGGTACAAAGCAGTGATTTATCCGAGGCTAAACACTCGTAGAAGCCCATAATGTAAGTGATTTATAGCCCCGGTCTAAGATTGCTACACTTAGTCACTTCGCATGTTGTTTTAAAAACTGATTTGACCTCGCATTTCCCTTTGATGTCTTACTGCTTAACGGATTGCTCAAGGTACTGGAATCAAAAATTGGGTACATCAATCACTTTTTAGTTCCTGAAATAATGTTTCTTCAATGTGTTAATGTCTTAACGTTGAAAAGGGAACACAATAATTACTTCTAGATTTAAAATATTAATTTGGATAATGAACAATTAATTTACATTTTGGAAGTAAAAACATGTATAAGAAACAAGAAGACAATAGTTTTTGAGAGAAAAAAATACAACAACAACAGAAACGGACAAACAGCAGCACGTTTCGATCAGTACGTTAAAAACAACACAGGAATGGGCGATTACTCAACTCGTAAAATGATACACCTGAGTTGTCAATAGGTAAACACAGCAAAGAAAACAAAATGTAGAAAGAAAACACTCTAGTCAACGATAACATGATTATTGCAAGGAAAAACAACAACACTTGAGTGGCGATATCTCGAGAGTGGAAAGAAACAAATTAGCGATCGCTAAAGTTGAAATGAAACACTTGAGTGGTCGATAACTTGATTGTTGTAAGAAAACACTTGATTGGTCGATAACCTGATTATTGTAAGAAAACACTTGAGTGACCGATAACTTGATTGTTGAAAGAAGACACTTGAGTAATCAATAACTTGATTATCGAAAGAAGACACTTGAGTGATAGATAACTTGATTATTGAAAGAAAACACTTTAGTGATAAATAACTTGATTGTTGAAAGAAGACACATGAGTGATCAACAACTTGACTGTGGAAAGAAGACACTTGAGTGATCAATAACTCGGTTGTTTAAAGAAAACACTTGGGTGTCGTTGACCTGATGGTTGAAAGAACAGACTGTCAATAAATCAATAATTGAAAGAAAACACTTGAGTGTTACATGAGGAATCGATTGTTGAAATGAACCACTTGAGTAGTCGAAATTTCACATTTGAGTAGTCGATAACGTGATTACTGCAAGAAAACACTTCAGTGGTCGACTACACCATATAGTGGAAAGAGAACACTAATCTAATGATTTAAATAGAACCAACAATTTGAGGAAGGACACCAAACGTCCATGACAGATCAGCGTGACCTGATTCATCTCGGGACTTTCTTTTAAATGTGGGATTTGGTTCAATGGAAGAGCAGGCGAATCATTGCCTTGATGTAAGCTCGTAACTGTCACAGAAAAGTGCTCCACGCGCAGTGCTATCTGAAATGATACTATTTTACACGGTTTTTATTTCGACAATGAAAATCTAGAAACATGTTGGCTATTTCTGTGGTTCGCTTTCTGGGGTTTTATTCCCTGTTTATCGTGAGAAATAATCAAATATTCCACTTAACACAGACGTATTCCTCTTGTTTCTCTCGTATCTCCTATTTAATGAACGGAACTATTTTTTGATGCGTCGAGATATCAGATTAAACGCAGCGTCGGTAATGAAGCGCGGTACGATGTAAATAGTCCGTGCAATCTTGCCCCCCGTCCGAGATCTGTAAAGCGCTCGTTAGGCAAGGATTAACTGCCCGCCGGGAGCCAGGCGATAAATAATGTGTTGATGTTTGAATACTGTCGAGTGAGGACAATAGAGCAACCACAGTGACGTTTACATGATTTTATTTATCTTAGACAACACCAGCCACCGGTGCAGCCACTATCACTATTAGCACCACCACTATCATCTCAGCTATTAGTATCCCACAACCACCATAAACACCACCGACACCACCAATACCATCAAAACCACCACCACGATCACCATCACAGCCATCATCAACCCTACCGACGCAACCACTACCATTACCACCATCATCACACTGTCCCACAACCATCATCAACACCACCGACGCCACCAATACCATGAAAACCACCACCACGATCACCATCACAACCATCGCCAAACCCTACCGACGCCACCACTACCACTACCACCATCATCACACTGTCCAACAACCATCATCAACACCACCGACGCCACCAATATCATCACCACCACCACCACCACGATCAACATCACAGCCATCACCAACCCTACCGACGCCACCACTACCACTATCATCACACTGTCCCACAACCATCATCAACACCACCGACGCCACCAATATCAATACCACCACCACCACGATCACCATCACAGCCATCATCAACCCTACCGACGCCACCACTATCACTAACACCATCATCACACTGTCCCACAACCATCATCAACACCACAGACGCCACCAATATCATCACCACCACCACCACGATCACCATCACAGCCATCACCACCCCTACCGACGCCACCACTACCACTACCAACATCATCTCGCTATCCCATAACCATCATCAACACCACCGACGCCACCAATATCATCACCACCACGATCACCATCACCACCAACACCACCACTACAACAATCACCTTAATTTCCCACAGCTATCATCAACACTACCGACGTCACCAATATCATCACCACCACCACCGACACCATCACTACAATAACCACCTCACTTGCCCACAGTCACCATCAACACTACTGACGTCACCAATATCATCACCACCACTACCGCATCACCATCACCAACACCAGCACTGCAACAACCATCTCAGTTTCCCACAGTTATCCTTAACCCTATCGAAGTCACCAATATCGTCATCGTCACCGCCCAATCATCGTCAACGGCGGCTTACAAAAACAGCAGCAGCAGCACCAGCACCAACAGCGTTAACAGCACTAACAGCATCTAAGGCAACTACTGTTTCTTTTACTTTTACTTCGAGCACTACTGCTGTTGTTTCTGTTATCTAGAAGAACTACTTGTATTGTATTCTGAATAACAGAAAGGTTCTTTCAATCTGGTTTGTCTCTTTGCTTTAATCGCAGCCAGTGTATTTACTCAATATTTCGTCTCGACGTTTATTGTCATTAAACGGTGCTATTTTCTCGCGTTAGTTGAAATTGCGCGTACCTAAGTCGATAAAAACTGTCCAGAGGTGAGTCGTGTTTCTGTCGTCTCACATTTACCTAGTGGATATTGTAAGTTTTTAAATTGAGTCTTGCGGTTTCGATGCCAAAGGTTGTACGTCGAGCATATCGCTACAGACGTTTCTATTAGGCTCCATCAAGGTACATTACGCGAGAGTACACGTTCAGTTGGAATCAAGCGCCTAAACGAGTTGGATTGTTCGCGTTGAAGTCAATTAACTTCACGAACCTATTACTCTATTATACACATATTCTATTATACACATATTCTATTATACACATACACATATTCTATTATACACATATTCTATTATACACATACTCTATTATACACATATTCTATTATACACATATTCGTTGTTTATCTTAATGTATCGTGTCCACTTTCATACTATAAATTATTGTTTTATAATAAAGGTTTGCAGAAATTGCTCGATTGTAATACTGTCTTGTTCGATTCTAAGTTGGACCCATTCCTATGTTAGCGCTACCAATAGCCAAAATAGCCATTGGCTACTGAACTTTCTAAATGGCTATTAATGGCTACTGAACTTTCTAAATGGCTATTGACATTTCTGAAATCATTTGCAAATGAAGCATATTTTCACACTTTCTGGGGAAAATTTTCTAAATAATTGCAATTGCAATTGCAATAATTGCATTTGCAAAATAAAAAATGCTACTACTTCAGATTTCTTAGATCCAACCTAGCATTCCTGTTAAAGCCTATTATTTTCATTGCTTACCATTGTATAACGTGACCTCTTGTTTTGTAATTAAGATTTTTAGAAATTGAGTAACTTAATTGTAAAAAATTTACAAGTATTGACATGAATGCAAAGGTTATAAGTGTTATATTGTCCACCATGACCGTGTTAACCAAACCATTCTTAGAGTTAAGAATAAAGAACATACTTAAACACAAACATACTGACCAGGGCTGGAATTCACAAAGCTCATAATGAAAATCTTAACTAAAGTTGTACTTAAGTGGAAATTTCAGGTGAAATTTTCTATGTGAAACTACTGATTTAAGTTAATAAAAGGGTACAGTATGAAGCATCGAAACAATGTTTACTAGTTTGAAGCATTTAAATATACAACGAACTCTACAAGAAGCAACCACAGACTTAAGGAATTTTGTGATTTTAAGGAATACACTTAAGTTTGCACTAAGGAGCTTTGTGAATACGGGCCCAGTTTGCAAAACTTGTCATGTCATGTTAAACGATTACGGATTATCTTTTGTATTTGATAATGTACATTCCATAGATGTTAAAACATGTATAAGTACCTTTAAAAATAGAGTAATTGATGCATTTAAACAGGAATGGTTTAATTTACTCGAGAATAGTTCGATGCTGGATGTTTATAGACAATTCAAAACTTCTATAGAATATGAAATATATTTAAATGTTGTCCCGAGAAGCCTAAGGTTTTATCTGTGTAGATTGAGAATGTCTGCTCATCCTTTACGGATTCAGACCGGTAGATATAATAGAAATAATACACCTAGAAATGAAAGATACTGTTTATATTGTTTACAAAATAACAAGTTTGACGTCGAAGACGAATATCACTTTATTTGTATTTGTCCCTGCTTTTCTGATCTAAGAAATAAATATGTTAAACTAAAATACCGTGCACGCCCATCGGTTTTTAAATATGTCCAATTGTTGAAAACTAATAATAGAACTGAACTTATAAATCTTTGTATGTTTTTAAAAGAAGCTTTGAGTGTACGTTCTGCATTCCATAACACTTTTGCCTAAATGCTCATCTCCATTGCAAACATGTTTAGTCTTATATATTTCAGATAGCAAATAAAATACATATATACAAGTATATACAAGTATGTTAGGTTAATGTGGTATATATTGAATAACTAATTTTAAATATATTATTTAATATCCAAAATATTGTTAACCCAAGCATTTCACGTTGACATTGTATTTATATTATTTTATGTGTTGTAGACGATGTACAATGTACAAGTCTGAAATAAAATATCTATCTATCTATCCTAATGTCGCTTATGTCATATGTAAATCATTCTAAATAATGTTAAACTTTGCGTTGGAAAATACGTCGTATGATTCAAAATGAACCCCAGCCCGGCCACATTACTTGTGTGGAGATTGGTCATGAAATTATTTCAACGGCCATTTTCACCCTACCTCTGATTCAAGTAGGGCAGTTGTCAGTGACTGGCATAGGTATGTGCACTTAGTACTTGTAAACTGCTTAGATCGGCTAAGCTTGCCCAGAACAAGTACGAGTAGGTTAACTGACCGCCGTGATATGACTGAAATACTGTTAAAAACGGTAGAAAATCCCAACAAACAAATCAACAAGATCCAAAATAAAAGCGTTCTTGGAATAGAACAGTTTCACAAATATTTTTACGACTTAGGTTTTAGAAAGGGTTGGTGAAAACGGACCGTGGTTCGACTCTCAGTTTGTTTGTTTGTTTTGTTTTTTATAGAGTTTTCGCCATTTTTAACAGTATTTCAGTCATATCACGGCGGTCAGTTAACCCAGTCAATTTCTGGGCAAGCTTAGTCGATCTAAGCGGTTTACTAGTACTTAGTACACATACTTATGCCAGTAACTGACAACTGCCCTACTTGAATCAGAGGTAGGGGGAGAATGGCCGTAGAAATAATTTCATGACCAATCTCCACACAAGTTATGTGGCCGGGCTGCGGTTCGAACTCACGACCCCCGGATTGACAGTCCAGCGCTCTACCAACTGAGCATGTTCCATGTAATGCATGTAGAAATGTCTTCAATTGATAAATATTTATACGCAACCGTAAACTATTAATTTTCATTGAAGAACGCTTTTATTTTGGATCTTGTTGATTTGTTTGTTGGGATTTTCCAATGTACATGTCGTGTGGTTCGTCGTGGTTTACGGAATCACCACGGGCATTTAACATTTTATTTCGCAATCTCGTATCATCGCGAAACATGCAGGCCAGGGCATGCTTTAAAACAGTCATTTATCTCAGTTAAGTACTGGCTCTTACGTAATCAGGGGTGTAGCGATTGGTAGGGACTGTAGTTAGGGATACAGGGCTGTAGTTAGGGATACAGGGCTGTAGTTAGGGATACATAGCTACCAAGTCTGATTAAAAGTACGTTATTATCTCAGAGGAAGGGAAGAAGCGGATCCGTAGACTGGTACAAACCAAATGGCATGAATTCACAACCCTCGGATCGCAGGTTTGAGCCCCCGCTACACCACAATCTTCTAATTCTTATTTCGCATACTACGTTAAACCGAGACGCAGCGTACTATAGGGACTTCATACCCGGCGCTTGTAGATAAAGGGTTGCTTCTGGTACGGGGAGTCTTCCGTATCTTGTACTTCCCCCACCTCCGTAATCCATTTAACAAGAGTTCTGGGGCTATGGCCATCTGGAAGAGAATCCGATGCAGTCGACAACAAATCAACTGGTGAAGCAAACATTCCGGTCATTGGTCAATTGGAAATTCACTCACTTAAACATTCTAGGGTTCGCACATTCGAGTCTCAAATACACCAGGACCATCAAATCTTGTTTTGCATCGGACGCACTTTTGTTTTAATTTCTACAATAGCAAAACTGACATACGCACACATTATATTATAATGATGCATGTAATAATCGTTCGAGTATTTATGTATGATTTTATATTGTACATGTATGCATGATCATAATCCATTGAAAGCCAAGAGAGCCTATCAGCATTTTCTGCACATCTGCTGATTGACCATTTTGGCAAGCAATGGACGAATTATTATGTAATTTAATTTGTATTTTGTATCGTCGCATCAATATTTTATCACATAAAGGCGGCAAAAAACGGATTACTGTAAGCTACGGCCCCGGATGCAAAAAAGTTTCGCTTCAAAACAGATCTACACCAGCCGTACTCTCAAAGGGTTTTCATGGGTTTGAAGAAAATTTGTGTACAGACCGTTAAATTAAAAACAACAATGAATTTAATTTCAGGGGCGAAATCGAGTCGCCATTGAGAGCGCTGCATGTTCTGACATTTCTTTAATGTTGCCGGCATGGAATTGCGCGAAAATTGGCTGACTTTAAAAGGTTAATAGTAAGTTCTAGTTCAGTGTGATTAAATGGCACGGGTTTAGAAACAACACACACACACAACTAGAACATGTTTATCATGGGAAATTGCGAGAAACGAAATACATGGGTATTGTTGTACAGGTTACAGTCACTGAAGTGTTTTAATTTTGCACAAAGTTTAAGACACTTAGATCCACATATCAACGATGGTGAATGCGACAAATGCACACCGACTTTTGAAAATATTTTGTTTGAGTGTGTTCAAAATGTTTTCATTTATGTATACAAAAAACGTATTTAATGATAATGAAAATAGTATAATCAATTAACAAATCAATATTCATAAAATCTTCAGAAATGACAAATATTAATTGCGTTTGTTTCTTTTACAACGTTAATTATTTAGATTTAGGAGATGTCTAGTTTCTTCTTGGATACTTTGCATGGAACAATTTCAGTATAGAGACTGCCACCTAAACCCGGAGCCCATGGTTACCATCAGCCGGCTAATTTAGCCGCTGCGTTGAAAACTTAATGAGGCTCGCTGTCAAAATGTTGGCTCTGTTTATTTGTAGAAACACTTGCTCAAGTGCGTGTGTTGTTATCGCGACTCGGGTGCTCTCCCCTTTCAAAGCATTCACGTGATAACGACACTCAGTTCCGGCGATTAAAGGCCCATACTCCTTGAAAGCCAGAAGGCGTCATTAGCGTATGTGCAAAGAGGGCTGATAGCGCCTTCTTGCTTTCAAGTACGCGTTGTGTAATATAGAAGTAAATTCTTGTTTGTCGTTTATAACTATAAATGAGGCGCGTCGTCGGAAAACCTGGCTTAATGCATGTGCGTAAAGTGTCGTCCCGGATTAGCCTGTGCAGTCCGCACAGGCTAACCCAGGATGACACTTTCCGCTTTTAAGGTATTTTTTTGTTTGAAGGAAGTCTCTTCCAAACATAAAATCCACTGTAGGCGGAAAGAACCGTCCTGGATTAGCCTGTGCGGACTGCACAGGCTAATCCGGGACAACACTTTACGCACATATATTAAGCCCGGTTTTCCCACGACACGCATCAAATGTAATATATTTGTGACCTTATTGAACAATTAGTATTGAGTTTCGAGATTTTCTCTCATTTAGGCCATAACATTTGATTCTATGTTTAGTGTCCTCGGGCTGGTAGGTTTTCGGATGACTGAACGAAAACAACACAACTATTTTGGCAATGTGAAAAATCGGAAAAGGTATACATTATTTGCACAAAAAATTGACTTTCGTGTGTTTCTTTTACCAATACTGGTAAAATTGTGCGCAACTAGTCATATTACACAGTTAAAATGCTGTGTTAAAGTAGGTTCCCAAAATGAAGATGATATATAACAGTTTTGCAAATAAACATTTGCTTTAGCTTGGACCACTACCATGAGTAAGTTGAAAAAGAAAAATGTTTTTTTTTTATCGACTTGTTTGTTTTTTCCTGCCTGGATGGTAATCAAATAATAACTATTGAATATGTGGATTTTTATTGTTCAGCAGAACTTTTTCATCCAATCATTTTTACGAATTTAAAAGTTTGTCAATTTATGTTCTTACAAATCTACTTGGTTTTAGTTTAAACATAAACTGTTTGAATTAGCAGATTTGCTGTTGGTAAAACAAAATAATTATAATGGAATTTAACTGCTTGACTAAATTAGACTAGGAAAGTTAAACATTTATCAATATTAACAAATATCCACAAAGACACATAAGACAGAATATGTAGTGTAAAACGCCCTGCACCCCTCCCCCTTGAATTTGTAGTGATTTGTCAGTAAGACATGTATTGTTAAAGACATAATACATGTATCTCGAAACAAAACGAAACAGGAAGTACATGTTCATACGAGTATAATACATTTTTACGATTTTAAAACCACAGGCAAGAATTTACTTTTACAATGTACATTAAATAAATGATGTACAATAAATTATTAACCACTCCGTGGTAAAATGTACATAACATTATGAAAGTCCTTTAGTGGACACATTGACAACCAATCAAGGAATGTTTTATAGCACTTCACATTGCATTGGATGTACAATGTATTTTATTTATAATACCCGTATATTTAGCAGTTTAAGACTACAAAACACTATTTTTTCACTACATAATACAGTTTTGGTCAAAAGTATATCTGTGACATGTACACATTTCGTCGATTAATTTTTCCAATCGTCATCGTCACGTAATGGCTCTATTCGTCGTGATTATTTGACTAAATGATTAATCAGCCCATCACTAACAGATAAACATCAGGCGTCTATAGGGACGTCATACACTATGATCTTTTCGATGACTCAATTTAGTGTCATGGTCGATATATATTTACAAATTTGAAAATCTACCCAGCGGTTAAGGGGGAGATGTCGTTTACAGATTTATAGCTCTGGTTGCCATCTTGTGCAGCGAACCGGAACCATTTGATAACTTTTACAGAGGGCCAGCCAATCAATATGTCTGTGAAGTTTCATCAAAGTTGGCCTAACGGTTTCAGAGAAGATGTCGTTTAAAGAAAAAAAAAGACGGAAGAATACCTCCACGGCATAAGCTAGCTTGACTTCGGTCAGTGGAGCTATCAATCAATCAGAATTCGGTTTTTAATTTTATTCCTTTTAAAAGATCTGCAAAAGTTTAAAAGTACTAGTATTTTCCTCAAAATGAGCACCGGTACATGTTATAATAACATGATGGGCCTATAACGAAACTGCATTATGTGATATGAAATAACAATATTAGTTCTATCGCAGACTGTATGACTGAATGTAAGTATGAATGCCCAAGTAACTGTGTGTACAACTGACTGTACGTTTGTACGTATGGCTGTACGTGAGTACTAATGCACGTACTCATGTATGTGTCTTCTCTTATCTTTCCAAGTTATGAGATGCACAGTTATGGAATATAATGTTTATATATGCATGTATGTATTCTCGTCTAAGGTTGTAAGATGTATAGATATGGAATTTTTGTTTATGTATGTACGTATGTATATACGCACGTATGCACGTATGCTGTTTGTAAGTTAATAAGATTGACAATTATATACTATTTTGTTTTCATATGCATTGACTTAACAACCGTTATACTGAACGTAACACAAAGAAAACGTCCATGGACAGACACACACACAAACAAGTTTTTTTTTCTTATAAAGCTTTTTACGTTGATTGGGAGTATTCTTTAGAAAGTACATGTCGTGATGTACAAGTTTTGATGGGTATCGAAACAAAACAGTTAAACAGATAACGACAGTTGTCTATCAGAATTCCACGCGCAAACCTCGTGCCTGCTTGCTTGCAATTTCACTCATTTGGAAACTCAGTTGTAAAATAATCTTAATTAATCAGGAACCTATCAGTACCTAGGACGGCTCAACTGTCAAATACTGAGCATAATTCGACCTTCTCCACGTTTAATTGCCTATCTCTGAGATATGATTGAATGTGTAAGTACGAGCATTATCTCTATGATTAATTTGTTATCTTTCGAAATTTCTTACGTTGCCTTAAAACGAACGAGAAAACGTGGCTGGGTTAGATAGTGACGTTAAAGGGTCGCGTCGAGAGCGACGTGAATTCGTCATATCTCAACATGCGGCGTGCTTGTTTTCGCTCGTGGAGATAGCGGGTTGAAACCGGGTACACGACGCGAGATACCGATTTAAGCGTAGACAATGCGTGTGGTAGGGCAATTAAAAGGAATCTGTTGTCGAATTAAGCAGATATAAAGGTAAATTATTTAGCAAGAATTTTAAGTCGTATCTTTTCCAGCAATAAAAATGATACGTTCGACTCAAACACGAATATCGTTTATATTATTCATGTATACGGAACGTACTTGTTTACCCCCTTTAAGCATCCGTTCACCCAACACAACAGGAGGGGCATTGAAACTAGAATTTTTCTCAAATAAGTGACGGATATACCCCCACAATATGGCCTTGTCACAAAACTATGGCATCCATTCGAAAGAAATGGACAGAGAGAATGCTTTAATTTGTGAATGGTCAACAATGTAATTGGAAAAAATTAATTTCAATAGGAGCCATAACTCTGTCAACATTTAATGGTTTGTAACCAAAGTTGAACTTGATCTGTATTTTATGATGTTACACCTACATTCCAAAAATAAGTTAAATATGTGAAGCCTTTCATGAGTTATTGACCATATTTTTTGGGAATTTAAGTCAAAAAGGGGGGCCATAACTGTGTCAAAATTTAGTGGTTTGTAACCAAAGTCAAACTTGACCTGTATTTTGTGATGCTACACATGTGTACCAATAATTATTTAAATATGTCAAGCCATTGGTGTGTTATCTTCAGGAAACCATGTTTTTAGGGAATTTAAGTCAAATAAAGGACCATAACTGTCAATATTTAGTGGTTTGTAACCAAAGTCGAACCTGACCCGTATTTTATGATGCTACACATGCATACCAAGAATGATTTGAATATCTCAAGCCATTCTTGAGTTATCGTACGAAAATCATGTTTTTAGTGGATTTTAAGTCGAAAAGGGGCCATAACTCTTTTAAAATTGAGTGGTTTGTACCCAACATCGAACTTGACCTGTCTTCTATGATGTTACACATGTGTACCTAAAATTATTTGAATATGTCAAGCCTTTCTTGAGTTATCATCCCGAAACCAAAAACCAACAGACCGACAGACAGACGGCCGACAGACCGACAAGCTCACTCCTATATACCCCCCCCCCCTTAGCCTTCGTTTGTGGGGGTATAATAACTAACACCAGAAATCATTACAAGCGCATCCTATGTATCACCCTGAGGAAAATTATTATGCAGGTACACTAAGGTTTTTGGGTAATAATATTTTTGATGCAAGCAATGTCAGAAAGAAAGAACATAAACAACTTTTGAATTATCGTGGGCAATTAGCCCGGCTCGGACATTTTCCAGCGGTCAGTTATCGGGATTATTACCGCGAAATCTGGCTGACCCTTTCATAATTTCCGGTTGCCGACGACTGACATACTCCACAAGCCTGTGGCTTATCAGCCGGTAGTCAGCGGCCGCAATATAGCCAGCCATAAATCTCCCAGCTAATGAGATGACAGTCCTGTCCACGAGTTATGCACCATCGGGTGAGGGATAGATGTTAAGGGTTCTGTATATTCCCGTAATGTTGTTCTATTTGCAATATCTACATCGGGAGAGTGAGACATGGCGGGGGTTCGGTATATTCATAATTATTATGTAGTTCTATTTGCAATGTCTATATCGGGAGAGATAGAGATGGCTTGGGTTCAGTATATTCACGTAATGTTGTACTATTTGCAATATCTACATCAAGTGAGGGAGATAGATGGCGGGGGTTCAGTATATTCACGTAATGTTGTACTGTTTGCAATATTTAAATCGGGCGAGGGACAGAGATGGCGGGGTTCTGTATATTCATGTTATGTTGTTCTATTTGCAATGTCTACATGAGGTGAGAGAGAGAGAGAGATGACGGGATACTGTATATTCATGTTATGTTGTTCTATTTCCAATATCTATGAGGTGGCACGGTTTTTAATTATATCCATACAATGCATGTTGATAAATCACCAATATCTACATCGAGTAAGGGAAGCGGCCCGGGGGGGGGGGCGGAGGGGGGGGGGCGTCTGAACATTTATACAATCTTGGTCTATTTGCAGTATTTAAGTGATATAAGATTAAGTGTGGAAATCATAGCATTTTTTGTTTTATAATTGTTTAGTGTAACAGCTATTTTAGCAATATCTATATCGGATGTGGGAGTAAGCAAATGACAGGGTATAAGAATATTCACATAATGTTAATCTATCTTCAATATTTATATCGGATACGTTCTAGAGGATGCGTGGGGTGCTGCAGCATCTGATAATAGCAATCTACTTTTATGGATAAAAGTCAAGTATCTGTAATTCATGTATATAGCCCCATAATTAGATTTGGCTTTATGAAATCGAAAATACACTGTACATGCATATATGTAGTATTGAGTATGTGTGATAAAGCTGCATGGAAACAGCAAGACAAGACACGGATCACTGCGTTTTATCATGTATTAAATTTACATATATTTTTGCGTTAGCCCAGGCCCAAATACAACAGCAATCGAATGTCTGAACAATCAATTTAACAAGAGCTGTCAGAGGACAGCGCGTTCGAGTTTTCGATGTATTTTAGTTGGTACAAAATTTGGAAAGTGGAATGGGTATACATTTGTTGATATACAAACCTGAGTTATGGCAATTATTTTATCAAATTATTCCAAGTTGCAACCTTATGAAGTTAATAACTTGTGTAGTTTTGAAGTTATAAGAGTTTTGAATGTAAATTTTAACCAGAAAATCTATGTAAAAAGGAGGATTACTCAGTCAAAATGGAAAACAGAGTTATAGGGAAGTTTCCCCTCATATACTGGAGTTTATGACAAAGGTATGTTCCTATTTTAAAGCGAATAACTGATGTAGTTCTGCAGTTACAAAACTTTTTAATATAAACTTTAAACAGAAAATCTATGTTAAAAAGGGGCATAACTCTGTCAAAATCCAAAACAGAGCTATAGGGAATGTTGCCCCTGATACTGGCGTTGATGACAAAGGTATATTCCAAGTTTCAAGTGAATAACTTGTGTAGTTTGAAGTTACAAAAGCTTTTGAATATAAACTTTAACCAAATTTAGACGCCGACGCCGGGGGTAGTAGGAAAGTTCACTTATTCTTCGAATAGTCTAGCTGACGATGGAAAGACGTAACGATAGGCTGTAATGGCGTATTTAAACGACGTAATGAAGTTATATAAAGATATGATGGAACGAGAATATGATATAAAAAAAGACGAACGGTACGAAGAAAAGACGAAACTATGCAATAGCATGACGAAACTATACTACGAAAAGAAAAAAAAACGATACGAAAATATATGTTACTATGCGAAAGAATGACGAAACGATACGAATGAATGACGAATCGATACGAATGAATAACGAAACAATACAAAGAAAAGACGAAATGATACGAAAAAAAAACACAAACGAAACGATTCGAAGAAATTACGAAACGATACGAAGAGAAAACATAACGATACAAAGGAATGACGAAATGATACGAAGGAATGATGAAATGATACCAACTGCGAGTATATTTGAGTACATTGTAGTTATAATAGTAATCGTTTATGGTATCAAAGTTTTGCTGTTTAATGGTTCCCATTTACATCATAATTATCATAGTAGAAAATAATAAAAATTAAGACACACGATCTAATATATTAAATGGTAGTTGGATCTAAAATAAATCAGTTAGAGCTATCAAACATAGGAGATGTATAGGTTACACTGCAATAAAATGACACATAACATACACAATACAATACCTTCTACTCATTCTATATGCTAACTGGTCATATATTTATATGGTGCAGTTAACACTCTGACATCTGAAACAAGAATTATTGTAAAGTGAAAGTGATGCATCGCATGTTTTATTATTTCAGAGATCTATCAATAAATAAATAGATCTATGATTATTTCAAGGACCGTTAATAAGTTCTATTTGAGATATTAAACAACAGAAATAAGAATCAGGGTCAATTTAGGAATATGCACACAGAGCAATACCTCTAAATATGATTTCTCACTTACCAGCTACAGATTCCGAACAATTACGATAAATAATCATGGATATTTATTGTCTGTCAAATGAACCGTCTTCAATTACACAATTCTGATCACTTCCGCTAAAAAACCAATACTTCATCGAATGCAACCTTACTGTATATAGGTTAAAATACACCAAGCATTTAGCCTAGTTACGGATGCAATACAGAACAATCTGGGCCCGTATTCACAAATCTATTCTTAGACTTAAGACTGAAAATAAAGTATATTCTTGAAACTGTTTTGTTGCAAGAGCGTTGTAAATTTGAATATTACTTGGTATTCATAAACTCTTACTTCACCATTCTTTTCTTTAGAAGATCTGTTAACTACATAAGCAGCATTAGTACCAAGCATATTTGCGAATTCAAAAGTATGTTTTATGAGTCTAAGCCTGTTCTTTGTTCTTAGGTCTAAGAATGGCTTGGTGAATACGGGCCCAGACGAAAATGGCTGGTTGCAGGCTTTCGATTTGTTCCAGTGATTCACATACATGTTTATGTCCCGGAGGCAGGGTCGGGCCCGGCTAGTAGAGCGCTGGACTGTCAATCCGGGGATCGTGAGTTCGAACCCCAGCCCGGCCACATAACTTGTGTGGGGATTGGTCATACAATTTTTTCTACGGCCATTCTCTCCCTTCCTCTGATTCAAGTAGGGCAGCTGTCAGTTACTGGAATAGGTATGTGCACTTACTACTGGTAAACAGCGTAGGTCGGCTAAACCTGCCCAGGAAAAGTGTGTGTAGGTTAACTGACCGCCGTGATATGACTGAAATATTGTTAAAAACGGCGAAAAATCCAAACAAACAAAACAAACAAATCATGGAGGGTCGTGAAACAACGCCGCATCACAAGCGCCAATTGCAGCTGCCGCTTCCTGTCAGCGGGCCAGACCGGATGTGTCGTCGCCTGGTTCTCTGATTGCCACACTACAGATAATCCTGTCGATGGTTCTATCTCGGTTACCAAGATAGATACGCACGTAATGAAAAACCGGTCTGAACGATTGGTCCAAATATTTGACGTCCGATAGCTGAGAGGTGAATAATAATTATGATAATGATAATGATTATGATGGTGGTGGTGTTGTAGTGACGGTGATGATTATGTCAACAACATCAACAACAACAACAACAACAACTACTACAACAACAACAACAACGATGATGCTGAAAATGATGATGGTGATGGTGATGTCAACAACAACAACAACAACAACAACAACAACAACAACAAATCAACAACAACAACGACAACAATAATGCTAAAAATAATTATGGTGATGATGATCATTGATGAAGATTGTGACGGTAAATAATAATAATAATAATAATTACATTACATTACATTACATAACATTACATTACATTTATATTATATTATATTATATTATATTATATTATATTATATTATATTATATTATATTATATTATATTATATTATATTATATTATATTATATTATATTATATTATATTATATTATATTATATTATATTATATTATATTATATTACATTACATTACATTACATTATATTATATTATATTATATTATATCATATTATATTATTACATCACATCACATCACATTATATTTCATCGTATTATTAGTTGAAGTAGTAGTAATAAAAGTAGAAGTAAAAGTAATAGTATTAAATTATGATTTAGCTATTTTTTTAATTATACACTTGTAATTATAATTATAATAATAGCCGAAATTATAATAATAATTTATATTTTATAGTAATTTATTATACTGTTCGGAAACAGGAAACATGAGTTAAATGTTAAAATCTTTTTAAAATTGATGTTTCCCGCTAACGGAGCTAAACACTGTCCTAGTATTAATACGAATTTATTACGGATTTTTATTATGCTATTCGGAAATTGCGTGCTTCTACATATTAATTATGATAAACTGTTTGTAAATATCATAACTAACTCATAATATTAGTTAATGTTTATTTACACTATTTATCTAATGCCCGTAGATCTACGTAAAATTAGAATTGGCTTTTCTATTTGCGCCAACATGTTGTAGAAGAATAGTGGTAAAATGCTATCTTCTAAGACAACTTATCGCATGGACAATTAGTATAATAATTTACAGAACACGGAGTTAATTGGATAATGGTACCATTATGTAAATAGAGGATATTTGTTGATTTCGGTGTAAGATCGTATTTTATTTCACGAGTGGTCATAGAAAATGATATTTTCACGAGTGAAATACAATACGAACTTACACCGAAATCAACAAATTTTCTTTTTATTTTATACTTTTTTTTTTTTACATTTTAAATGGGTTTAACTGGAACATTTTGCGGGATTCATAATAATGATGTCATTTCACAATTTTTAGTCCGTTTCATTTACTGTATTAAATCGGGAACCACCGTGAAACCGTAACAATTACCAGATTGGTAATTTTCACTTTTTAAAAACAATGAATTACGAAATTTATTTCACTGATATTTCTCTATAAATCACCGGAAAGCATAAAATACACAGTGTTCTTTTCGTTTATGTAGACTGACCTGGGCCCATATCCACAACGCTCGTTAGTGAAAACTTATCATAAATGTCCATAATTTAGTGGTTCGTTCAACTAATCTTTATTTTTTAATAAATGCTTTGAATCTTGAAATGAATCCAAAGATGTTTCCTGTGTTATCTTATTTAAAAAATCAATTTAAGAAATAATTTTCGATTTATCATTGTGTAACGACAAATAAACAATGATTGGAGTTCTGATGCGTAGGATTCTGATGCGTAGGATTTAAACCACGAGGGCGCTAGCACGAGTGGTTTAATAGCCACGCAACAGAACGACAAAGAGTTGTTTATTGGCCAATAAACAACGATAATGCGAAAATTATTTAAATTCTAACATGATTTGACAAATATTTTTGCAATTGTAATTGAAACTACTTTTACTATGCTCCGCTCAGAATCGGAATTTTTTTTGCGTTGTTTATGGGTAGTTTAACAACGATAATTTGTTCTTTGTCTAGAGAAATATTAGCGAGTATCATGTTAGAATTAATCTTTATTTTTTAATAAATGGTTTGAATCTTGAAATGAATCCAAAGAATTATTGTTTTATCTTATTTAAAACATCAATTATTGATTTTCACACGGTACTTTATATTTGAAAATTTCACTTAAATATGACTTAAGATATTCTTGGGAGCTTTGTGGATATGGCCCCATAATGAGACAAACATTTCGACAGCGGCGGATTTACTGTCAAACAAATATGTTGAAATTTCTTTAAATGACGAATACATTCAACATTTATTATTTGAGGCGTGTCGTGGGAAAACCGGGCTTAATGCATGTGTGTAAAGAGTCGTCCCGGATTAGCCTGTGCAGTCAGCACAGGCTAATCCAGGATGGCACTTTCCGCTTTTATGGTATTTTCTGTTTCAAGGGATCTCTTCTAAACATACATCCACTTTAGGCCGCAAGTGCCGTCCTGGATTAACCTGTGCGGACTGCACAGGCTAAACCGGGACGACACTACGCACATGCATTAAGCTCAAACGACGAGCCTCATATATAGGTGACGAATGTAATACCGGAATTTTCATACAAAATCTAGATATTAAATTAGCTTTTTTCGAATGCAGTTTACAGTTTAAAAAAAATGTCATTTGCTTATTATATAGCACACATAGAGAACATACGAAACTAACATCTCCCTAAAAATCATTATAACCTTAATTCACAAACGTATACTGTAAAATCATTATATTTCGTGATGTAAGTTTCGCGTATGTCGCGACCCGAAAATAGCGCGAATTAAAAAAAACTGTGTACATTTTCTTATTGCATGAATATAAAATATTTAAAAATAAAAATGAAAAAAAAAAGTCCGAATATAAGACCGCGTGAAATAGCCGTTTTCCAAGCATAATAGAAATGTATACAACAATAAATAAAATAGTTAAGCTAATTCATAGTGTAAACAACTAGTAATATCTATATCAGGGGTAGATCGTACGTTACTTACCGGTATAGTGTAAGTGAGGAAAAAATCTGACTGGCACCAACAATGGCGGATTTCCGCAGATTTTTGAATGTTTTACATAGGATTTGTGGAAGGTTAGTGTATTTATCTTCTAGATTTGACTTGATCATTATGCGCAGGATGATCTACAGTTATTCATTTACCCTCGGTATAAATTGTGCAGCTGTACTATTAGGAATAAAAAAGCTATTGATTTGCTTCATTGAATGCAACCATACTCAATCTTTATGAATTGAACGGCTTATTTTTTATTTATTTCTTTTTGGCAATTTATAGACTTTTGTTAGCAATTGTCGTACAAAGGAGAACTCGAAAAGCTTTGATGTACACTTTTCTTGAACCCCAGAATGTTTCGTATAGGCAATCGTCATATAAGCCGTCGAAATTCAAAAAGTAACTCCCCTTTTCACAACTGGGGAGCACAGTAACCCCACTTTCCGGAACTGGTAGAAGTAAAATTAACACACTGGATGATCATTTTACGTTATACCCATGCAATTAAATGCGAGTTATTTAATTAAGTTGCTTTTATTAAACATAAAACGACCTTTTACTTGGTGTTCAGTTGCAGTTGCCATATGCATATATATTTGGTGAGAATTTCATTAGTACCAGTTACAGTTAGGATGCTTTTCTGCAGTATGTATATTTTTACCGTTGACAATAAATGCAAAATGCTTATATTATTATTTCCCTTGTGTCAATATTAAAGGGCCATAGCATGTCGTTTGCGTACGAAAATCATTGAACATGTTTTGTGATGCAATGAAGACATGCGCATTCTGATTTTGTATTTATACATTGAAGGCTTACAGTTAGGATGCTGTTCTTAGTATACACTTTCTTAAAAAATACATAACCTCTTAAAAGTATAATAAAATTGTGAAAACAATTAATAATAATCATATAAGGTTAAAATTGTTTTTTTTTAATGAGAATATAAAGTCAAAATTATATATTAAATGGTTATAACTTAGATATAGTACAAACACATTTAATAATGATAGTTTGTATAGAATTAATAAGTGTTCTTTTCTTTATACAAGTTATATATATGAATTAGTTTTAATTTATATATACAAGGATAATATTTTAACTCTATTTCATTATTAATTATTCTTTCAAAGGGCAATGTCCCTTTCAAACTACGTTACTTAAAATTGATGTTTAAGAAATAATTTTAGATTTATCGTTCGTTGTTTATAGGCCAATAAACAACGATTTGGAGTTCTGATGCGCAGGAATTAAACCGCGTTAGCCCGAGTAGTTTAATAGCCACGTATTAGAACGAAAAAGAGTTGTTTATTGGCTAATAAACAACGATAATGCAAAAATTATAATTAATTATATATATATATATATATATATATATATAGTTGCGTTGTTTATTAGGTATTTTAACAACGATAATTTTGTTCTTTTTCTGTAGACAAATTAGCGAGTATCATATTAGAATAAAACATAATTATAAATAGCAAATTAATAGCAAATTAATCGATGCTATCAGTGAACTATAAATTAGCATGGGTACTTATACTACCGAAACATTTCTATGCCTGCTTCTAAATAATGTCCATAAAAGCTTAACTTGTATATATTAGGTGAGTGGTTATACATTTATTGCAGAGTACATGTTTGTGTGATAATGTTTTTACAAGGACAAATGCTCCGTGCTCGCTGACCAATATTTGCCTGTTTATTTGAACCGTGAGATATCATGCTTAACATAATTATCATCAAGAAACATTTTGGAGATTTACATTAATATGGTCCTCGGTATACTGTTTCAAGAGCATTAACTCTTACTTAACATGTAAATCGATCTTAAACGTGATGGGCTCCCTTGCTTGTAAGGAAACTGACAACTGCAATAATATTATTCAAAGTTATTGATTCGTTTAAAGCCCACACATCCTCAAAGTCAATAAAATATTTTCTTTGAACAAAGTAAACAATTCGAATAAAAATGTTACTCAATGTAACGCTGTTACATACTGCAATATATTTAACACATACTGCAATATACTTAACAACGTTTACTTGGCCCGAAAATACTGTCAACCATGTAAACTGTTGCTCAAAACCAGGCACCAGGCTCCAGCCCCCCCCCCCCCCAGCTGAGCCCGGCGATATCTTTTTCGGGCTGGGCTTTGATCTTACACAAGTTGTAAAGGGCTGGCGCATCAATAAGTATACCGTATATTGCCTTATTTCATGACTGTCGGGATTGGGCTTTCATCTTACACAAGCAGTAAACGGCTAGCGTGTCATTGTGTGTACCGTATAGTGCTTTATCTATCTGGACATTTAATCTGGGCTGGGTGGTACCTTGCTGAGCATACACCAATCATTGTGTTTTAGTCGCTGGTAACATATTAATTGGTACAATAATATTTAACACGGCCTCGACGTCGTTAGTAAATCACGGTCGGAAGCATCATAATTGTCAGTGAGAGAGTTACTTATTCGAACCATCTGGTTCAGGTAGAGGTATGACACATACTTCATAAAGATTTTTTCTAAATTTTTTTAAGGCTGATGATGGGACTGAATCCCAAAGATTTTAGGAAAAAAATATACCCTTATACATTTGGTTCGTAAAGAGATGTTTCTATCCAATAATTATATAATATTAATAATGTTATATAATACGAATGCGCCAGTAGATACGGAAACAATCCATGTGAAAGTCAATTTAGGGTGAAAAGCTCGTGATGAAAGAGTCCTATTACCATAAATTAAAAACAACGCACAAAACTAGTTAAAGCCATCACAAATGACCATTCCCAATATATAATAAACTGGAGGCCAAAAGAATCTTGTTCTGTTTTTTTTTTTTGCTTTTATAATTTGCAAGGTCTTTCAAGGTCCATAATTGTGTAATTATACCCCAACAAACGAACTTTGGGGGGGGGGGGAGGGGTGTATAGGACTGATCTTGTCGGTCCTTCTGTTGGTGTTCATCGTTTCCGGATGTTAACTCAAGAAAGGCTTGACGTATTTAATTTTTGGTTAAAATGTATAACATCATAGAACACAGGTCAAGTTCGATGTTGGTTACAAACCACAAAATTTTGACAGAGTTATGGCCCCTTTCCGACTTAAATTCCCTAAAAAAACATGGTTTCCGGACGATAACTCAATAATGCCTTGACACATTCAAATAATTCTTGGCACACATGTGTAGCTTTATAAAATACAGGTCAAGTTCGACTTTGGTTACAAACCACTAAATTTTGACAGAGTTATGGCCCCTTTTGCACTTAAGTTCCATAAAAACATGGTTTCCGGACGATAACTCAAGAATGGCTTGACATATTCAAATCATTTTTGGTACACAGGTGTAGCATACTAAAATACAGATCAAGTTCGACTTCGATTATATTTTGACATAGTTATGGCCTTTTTTTGACTTAAATTCCCGAACAATAAATCATGAAAGGCTCCACATATTTAAATTAGTTTTGGTACATGGGTGTAACACCATTAAATACAGGCCAGGTTCTACTTTGGTTACAAACCACTAAATGTTGACAGAGTTATGGCTCCTATTGAAATTATTTTTTTTCCAAATACACTGTTAAACATTCACAAATTAAAGCATACTCATTTTGTCCATTTCTTTCGAATGGATGCCATAGCTTTGTGAAGAGGCCGTATTGTGGGGGTATATCCGTCAATCATGTGACAATTCTAGTATTTTTTATAATCGGTGATTGGCATTTAAAAAACTACTCCTAATACACCTCACCAACTGCTGCTGATGATTCTACTACTGCAGCTACTGCTGCTACTACTAATACTTCTATTACTATTACTCCTCCTCCTCCTACTAGTACTATTTCTACTGCTACTATTACTACTACTACTACTAATAATAATAATAATATTGCTGCTGCTGCTGATGATGATATTATTGCTACTACTGGTGCTGCTGCTACCACCACCACTACAGTTACTGCTGCTGCTGTTGCAACTGCTGCTAAAATTACTGTCACTACCAATTCTACATCATTTTAGTCCAGCCCCCCCCCCCGGTCAAGCCTGGTCTGCGGCCGGCCCTAAATAGTGTTAAACTATGCTGAACTGTCTGAATAGGAAAGAGAATGTATTACATGCTGTATTTAAAAGCATTAAGGGTACATAAGTAATCCATTATGCATATATAACATGCCGCTGATAAAACCAGCGCATTCGGATACTAGTATGTTCGACTAAGTCAAGGTTTGAGTTTAGTGTCAAGGTCATTCACAATATCAACAAATACTGATACTTATATTAGTAACTATTAAAAATGCATGTTGCCCGCACTGCTTCTATACGGTGCCCCTAAAGTGACATTGTGCACTTTTATTTTGAAAAATAATATTTTTGTTTATTTCGAAAAAAACGTAATATTATTTCGTAAAATCGAAAAGTATTTCGTAAAACCGTAATAGTATTTCGTAAAACATAATATCATTTCTTGTAAACGTAATAGTATTTCGTAAAAACGTAATATTATTTCGATAAAACATAATGTTATTTCGTTAATTCGAAATATATTTCGTAAAAACGTAATACTATTTCGTAATTACGAATTGTATTTCGCTAAACGCAATAAACTTATAGAGCTAATCTTATTTCGTAAAAACGTTATAACATTTCGTAATTACGAATATCTATTACGTTTTTACGAAATATATTTCGTAATTACGGAATAATATTACGTTTAAACGAAATATTATTACGTTTAAACGAAATATTATTACGTTAATACGTAATAACATTTCTTTTTTACGAAATAATATTACGTTTTTTTACGAAATAATATTACGTTTTTTTACGAAATATTATTATGTTTTAACAATGAGTTTTCTACAATTTTGAAAGCAAAATGCACGCTGTGCATCTTTAATGTTGATACAAAGGGCAGAAATCAGTTATTAGCATTCTTCATCAAATTAACAGAGTTGTCTGGCAGCAGAACTATGTTATATTTAAAGCATCAAAAGCCAAAATTACATGCAAGGTCGTACATGTAATTACATATATTTTTCATCACTCCAATTAATTGAAGATAGTATATGTTGATATATATCTAACTTGAAAACAACGTAACATGCAATTCATACAAAAATAATATTACAGAAGGGAGGTAATTGCGACGATTTACGATTTACCCTTTTTACTTGAGCTTGATTATTTTGATTGCAGTACGCTTAAATAGAGACTCAGTGTAACACGATTTCCCCATGTAAAGTACTCGCAGATCTGTGATAAAAATCTCTTAATTACGGTGTCCTGTAAACCCCATCGCAGTTTCGCGACTTCGACCTGTGCTCATGAAAGGGCGCCGACGCGCTGACACGATACGCCGACGCGCCGATACGATACGCCGACGCGCCGACACGATACGCCGAAGCGCCGACACAATGCGTCGAAACGCCGACACGATACTCCGAAGCGCCGACACGATGCGCCGAAGCGATATAAACGTCGTCTCGTCGTATCTTTGCCCAATTGTATAGCCACGTAAAAAAAAACACACACGAGATTGCGACGCTTACATCGCTTCGGCGCATCGTGTCGGCGCCTCGGTGTGTCGTGTCGGCGCTTCGGCGTATCGTGTCGGCGCTTAGGCGTATCGTGTCTGCGCGCCCTTTCATAATCACAGGTCGAAGTTCTGAAACAACGATGGCTTTAACAGGACACCGTACTTAAACGCCCGTCCCAATGTAACGATCGACTTCACAATCGGCCTGTCGTAAGGCCAAAGTTTGTTTATTTTGTGTTGCTCGGATCCGCCGATCAAAGTTTAAAGAAAAAAACAAGAAAAAAAAACAGCAACAACAAAACAGCAACAATAAATAAATAAATATTGGAACAATACCAATATTGTAAAAAAAAAAGAACATATTATGTAATCTCTATGGATTTTGAAAGAGTTTTATGCTCATGTTATAATGTAAATTGAACGTAAATCATGCTGATGTTATATGAATGTTTATATAACCAGCGTCGCTATTTATTATTATTGCTGTTGTTATGTAAATTGCGAACAGAAATACTATAACTGTGTTTTGTAATATTTATTTTATTTCAGTCTTCCAAAAATGCGAGAGAAACTAAAACAAAAAATATCTGGCCACATGAAGACACCATATCCATTACACCATTTACGTGAGTTAGGAGTTGTTTACGAGATTAAGTTAATTTATATTTGCTCGAAATGTTATTAATTTGGGACCAAATTGAGGTTCGACGCGCCTTTTAACCCACTTAAAACCCCAATGCTTTGCATTGACAATTCCAATTCGGTGACCACTGTTTTATTATGTTTGTACATTTTGTGTGTGTGTTTAATGCGTTTCGTGTTGTATATTTTCTTTTATTCGCAATTGTTACTTGCAGTAAATAACTGACAGTGTTAATGAAGAAATAATCTTCGATTTATCGTTGTTTATCGGCCAGTAAACAACTCTTTGTCGTTCTGATGCGTGTCTATTAAACATCTCGGGCTAACGCCCTCGTGGTTTAATTCCTACGCATCAGAACTCCAAATCGTTGATTGGCCGATAAACAACAATAATGCGAAAATTATTTCGATTCTAACATGATTTGACAAATATTTTTGCAATTGCAATTGGAACTACTTTTTACTATGCTCCGCTAAGAATCGGAACTCCTTTTTTGCGTTGTTTATTGGGTTGTTTAACAACGATAGTTGTGCTCTTTGTCTTTAGAAAAAAGCAAGTATCATGTTAGATGAGAATTTATCTACTGCCGATCCAAACACAGAGCCAGTACCACAAGCAGACAGCCAGCAAACACAGGCGAGAATACAATGACCTGCTAAAAATGATACAGTATGAGTAGCTTTCGACGAAGACACATACATCTTTACCCAAACAACATCATGGGAAAAAGGTGAGTAACGGCAAGAGGCACTTACCAAACTCATACAATATGTGAAGGAACGACGATGAATAAACAGTTCCTTGTCCACCCCAAACATTCGAGTTTCCCGTACAGCTGATTGGTGACGATACATTATGAAAACTTTGTTACATATGTCTGTATCATTGCTCTTCTGTCTTCCGCCTCCATTTCTAGCACAGGACCCCCACATTAATTTTGGCTGCCAATGAAAATGGTTCCCATTTTGTTACTGGGGATGATCCTTTTATATGGAGTATTCAACAGCCTTTGGGTTTGTTACGTATTTTTCGTTTTGCGCTCTATTGTATTGGCAAATGGTCACTTGCCTTAAGTAACTAATCTCAGTGTTCCGCAGTGTCATAATAACCCTTGCCATTCCATCCGCGAATTCCTCAATAATAGGTGACAATGGAAGCTAGAGCTGTCCGCTAGTGATATAGAGACCAACACTCAAGAAGGATGGAGGTAGTCTTAAGCAAATGTCAGGGAAGGCGGAAGTGGACATAAGTCCCATCCATTTTCCGCGGCATCTGTTGCAACTGCGTAATCCTCCATAATAGAAGAGAGTGCTAACTGGAGCTGTGTGATATAGAGGCCAACACTAACCAAGGATGGAGGTAGTGTTAAGCAAATGTCAGGGAAGGCGGAAGATGACACTAGTCCCATCATCAATTGTCCAAGGCTCAGATGACTGGGCCATGAGTGTCGACTATTGGCGGACACATCAGTTCCCCGACATAGTCCAGACACAACTGAGATCTGACAATTATTAGTTCCAAAAAAGCGTAAGAGTTAGCCATCGTGGTTCAGTTCTATGGCACGAAAGATGTCTGCAGGGGCATAATGGTCATTATGGACAATTTTGAAAATGTCTTCAAAATTGTTTGACAAGAGAGAAAGTTGAGTAGCGAACGCTGATGACAGGAGCCTGCAGCTGGAAAACAACAACCACAAACAATATGAGGCGTGTCGTGGGAAAACCGGGCTTAAAGCATGTGCATAAAGTGTAGTTTAGGATTAGCCTGTGCATTCCGCGTTTATGGTATTTTTTGTTTTAAGGAAGTCTCTTCTAAACATAAATCCACTGTTGGCGGAAAGTGTTATTTTGTTACTTTCAGTTTTAATTATTTTTATTGTACATTTACCAAGGTTTCAATTACAATCACACACTCAATTAAACAATCGTGGGTATTTACCCGCAACATAATGTGAAACATGAAATGTTAATAAAATGTCGACGCCAAGACTCGAACTCCAAACTTCGCATCACCAGCGAGATATCTGTTCCATTACACCATTCGCGCTGTACGATATTTGAACCAATACGATATCAATTAACATTGTGGTATTGCCTATGCTACGCTCGATACTTGTCGTGGTATCTATAAATAAATCCCGACTGTATACGGAACATTAATGAGTATCATGTTAATAATTTCGCACTATTCGTTAAACGATTTATTTTTATTTTTACAGGGATAGCAAACAAAAACAAACATCTTATGTCCAATATAAAGATAAGTTGCAAAAATAAGGATTTTCATTTGTAATACTGTACTCATATTCAAATACGTAATAAAAATAGTACACAAGATCCAAATTTACAAAGAGTAATGAATTACCTCAGCAATTGAAATAAAACAAACTATATTAAACTATATATAATTTTCGCCAAGATGACGGAATATTTGTAGGCTATGTTCGCATATAAATATTACACGGTCCAAACATCCCGGACTTGTGAATCTAATCAAAATTCCAAATAACAGCAAATGTACCTTGTATATTACAGATTTTAGCGAATGGTAGAGGGCCCTTATCCAGATCCAGCTCTCATATTAAACAATGAGCTTAAGGTTGAATTTGAGGTTAGGGAGGACAGGTTAAGACCAGAACTACAACGTACATGTAATTTTAACGAATTAACAAATATCTGGATACAAATGTCTAAGACTGATCTAGATCATGATCCTACACTCAATTTTTCATGACCACGGAGCTATAACTGCATGGTCAACTAATTAGGAGCTGATACAAATCCTGAAGTTAAATATAGTTTGTTTTATGTCAATTAAAGTTTTCATTCAGTGTGTTCTAATCTTATGATTTCGGGACTACATCATTAAAGAATCGTACAATTTACAAGAGATACAACTGTGGGCTGAAAAACTGGAAACGAGATATGACCTTGAAAACAAACACGCGGCAGACGACACCCAAAATGATCTGATCTACCATAAATTCTAAAGCATTTGCTTGATCATTGGGAACTAACTGGTATTTTCTGTTACAATCGTCTTATTGCCAAAGAAAATATTTTTGTGTTTACCACCGGATTGTTCGTACCATTGAGTGCACATTGCACGAAGGTACCCCGCAAAGAATGATTTACAATCTCTGATTGTTGTAACATTCCTGATTCATAAAGACTCTTTGATGTGGAATAACCTTTTATTGGCATTAAAAAGACATTGATATAAGTTTGAACAATGCTCAATATGCTTAAACTTTGGTACACATTTTATTCCGCAATTTGTTAAAGTACAAAGCAATTTACTTTATCTTATTAAAAATTACAATTTCAAAATGTATGCAAATAGTTAATAATCAGTACTTGAAACTTTTCATATAAAAATGTCTTTAGAAATCCATTTTGAAAGACCATTATGATACTAATTATAAAACAACCCGTTGGTATATTTTGAATATAGATCCGGGAATAACTGTGCCCATATTGTTCTACATTGTAAGCCGCAGTTTTCTGCTGGACCGTTGAAACTATGATATTGACGCAGGCGCTATTAAGCAGTATACTTTACTTCTGGTCCTTATGCAAAGACGATTTGATTTATAACTTTTAAAATAATTTTGGGTATAATATGAAGGCCTTTGGAGTTGCAAAGGACGGAGACTGAGAAAGTTATTCCGCAGTGTCCTAGAAAGTGCAATGCACTACCATGCATTACAAATTGCAAGTGGCACACACGCACAGTTTTACAGTACACACATATATATACGTAGCACCATAATATGATTTTGTTGCTAACATTTTTGCTTGGACAGAAAAAATGTAATACAAAAGTACTTTGAATACATGTACATGTATTTTCAAATAACCTATATACATACATATATAAGTCTTTTTGTATTTAGTAGAAGGCCTCCTCGGTCGGATATTGGGCCCTCAGTGCGATGTTGCGACTTAAACAGCTCCGCCGGTAGCTGTAAGATCAATGCGGTAGTGGCAGTCTCTGCTGTCCAATGTGAAGATGGCGTTGTCCGTGTGCGCGTGCCTTCCGCTTCGTTCTCCACTTTTCTGCCAGGTTCAAGATCTTCGCCTCACCTGTCTTTAGCTGTTTCTTGAGCAAGCAACGCCAGCTGCTGTGGTTTGCTGCGGTGCCATTTTGCCGGATGCGAGTTCACCATAGTTTTTCGTACGACGCACGTGGCCAAGCCAGCGCAGTCTGCGTTGTATGAGTAGCGCATACATAGTGGGGAGGCTCGCGCGACCAAGAACCTGGGCGTTGGGCACTTTGTTGTCCTAGCTGATGCAAAGCATGCGGAGAAGACAATTTATGTGGAAACTGTTCAGCTTCTGCTCCTGTTTGGCATATGTTGTCCAGGATTCACTCCCGTACAGGTGGGCGCTGACCATGCAGGCATTGTACAATGCCATCTTGGTTGGAGTGGTCAGCTTTGGATTCTCCTATACGCGAGTGGTCAGTCGTCCTAGAGTTGTTGCGACCTTGCCGATGCGTTTGTTGATTTCGGCTTCTAGGGACAGGTTCTCGCTGATGGTGGAAAAAGGGTAGGTGAACCAATTCAAGTTCGTAGTTGTCGATGGTAATGACAGACCTTGCTTCACGTTGCTTTTGATGTCGACTGTTTCGGACATACTGCCCTCGTACTGGATGGTTGCCTTCACAACGTCGTGAACAGATCTGATCAGGCTGCAAAGCGTTTGGGGCATCCGATTTTCACGAGGACGTCGAAGAGCTTAACAGGTCAAAGGCCTTGGTCGGGTCTATGAAAGCGAAGTATAGCGGCTTCAGCTTTTCTTTACATTCTACTGCAGTTAACGAAGGGGGACGATCATGTCCACTCTAATACGATCTGCTAGAAAGCTACATTGGGACTCTGGGTGGACACGTTCTGCCAGCTTTTGAAGACGCACTTACATGCATAAAAGTTGCGTACTATGCTCAAGAGGTATATGTATATGTAATTGTTGCAGTCACTCCTATCGCCTTTGCTCTTGTACAAGGTGACGATTTTGGCGTCTCTCAACACCACCTGCACTCCAACACTGGCAACGGTTGTCGTGCAGAGGATGCAGAAGGGTGGTTTTGCAGTCCCTGATCAGGTCTTGAGGATGCCATAATTCCCAGGGCTTTGCCACAAGCTAAGCTATTTATAGCCTTGCTGAGTTCATTAAGTGTTGGTTCAGCCTCTGACTCCTGCACGATGGGCAGAAGATACATAGCGTCCGCTGCTGAGGTAACAACAATGTTTCATCTGGTGTAAAGCTCTGAATAGTGTTCCACCCATCTCTCTATCTGCCTGGCTTTGTCGGTGATCACTGTTCCGCTGCTGGTTCAGAAGGTGCTGTTTTGCTCTGACTTCGTCCGAGATCCTTTTTGATGCCCATATACATTTCCCCGATGCTGTCAGTTGCTGCTGCACTTTGAATGTCGTAACTGAGCTCCTGCCAGTAGACGTTGTTGCATGCAATACCTCCAGACAGAGCATTCGCTAGAGACTTTGTGAATTCCTCAAGCTAATCTGGATATTGCATCGTCGCCGTGTCAATTTGTGGTTTCCCTTCTTGAGTGATAACGTTTCTTTTGTAGCAGCTTGATTTTGCAGCATACCAGGGATTAGACGGAGACTCAGTCAGTGCTGTGGTTTGAGCGGCTGAGAAGCACATGCTTGAGGCTTGTACGTCGGACGATGACAGTGTCGTGCTGGAGCCAGTGCTTTTGCAAACACCAAAAGAACCCAATCAGGTTTGCCAAGAGTCATGTTCTGCACTGTGACATTGAGGTCAACATGGAGAGCGAGGTGTTCGCTACTGTGGATGTTCTTGGATGTGTCGTTCAGGTTGTTAAAGAGCTCGTCTTTAGCCTCAAAAGTGTGTATCATAGCCTCTGATTAGTGTAACTGGTCACTCAAATGTATGGAGGCGGAGAGTCAGCGGGTGATCTGATCCCTTTCACCTGGTTCAATCAGTAATGTGTTCCTGACTGCAAACCATCCTCCGTGCTCACTGCGGTCTTCGGCGCTCTTTCCTTGACAGAAGAACGTGTAGTCGGTCTTTAACATCCCGATTTAGCTAGGCGCGTTTCTTGTAGAGCGGCTATGTCTAACTTCAGTCTCAGTAGCTCATCGTTAATGACCGCAGTCTATCTTGCGTCACTGATGATCTTGAGGTTGCCTAGCCCAGTCGTCATGGTGTGGACGTTCTAACAACCCAGTTTAAGAGCTGGTCTTTTTTTGTTGTTTTATTTTGTTGATGCATCCGAAAAATAACGAAGGCAGACCGTGGCGGGAAAGCACCTTACTGCAAGTAAGGAAGCAGCAATGTTACCTCTTACCAGACAAGCTGTTTACATGACAATACCATTCCTCCAGCAGTTTGACACAATTGTTTATCCCATCAATATAATCATATGTACGCCCATTATAATTTATAAAATCTGTTCGAGAAAGCATATACGTTTGTACTGTAAAATCGTAATCAATTTCTCATTAAAACATACTCATAAAAGACACAATTTGCGAAATACTTCCAATAGCACCGCGACACTCACAAAGATGTTTTGTTAGCGGAAAAATGTAACAAATGTATTTAGGAAGTATATACTGATTATAATATTTTAGCAGAGGAGTTACCAACCCCAATTCATATCATTCGATACAGTTATGGTACAAAACCAAAGTCAGCTAACATAAAATTTACAATATGTTTATTATGCGTAGCGTAAAGACTCGGCAAAAGCTTGTCACATTTCAATTAAGATATAAAGTCACAATTTACACGCACTAATGCAGCTTTTCACATTGAGTTTATGGCAAAACCAAACGGGTTTAATTAGTGCAGTTGTCAGGTGTCGCACTTCTGGTGTACAATCGCTCAGCAGAACAACTGCAAACTGGAGAGACTCGCCCATTGACTCACAGTTAAAATTATAGTAGCGTTCCCACAGTTAGTTCAAGGTTATAAAGATTGTGTTATAAACTGATTTCTACAGAGGGATCATTTAACCAAATTGATTATACGAAGAGATTATTGAATGGACTCAATCCCACTGATTAAAGACATTTGCATTAAAAATAATATTGGATTAAGACCGCAAAGATCGCTTAAGACATTGCAACGACATTGCATTTTGGTACGACAACGACAGCGGCCTACATTAAAATTTCTAATCCTTAACTTCAAACTGTTGATTAGGTTTGTGAAACCTGTGAGTAACCTAATCAGCAAATGTTTAAGTGTGATTACTCCGGGATGAAATAGCGTCATTGGTAATTTTCCATTCACAAAGTCACAAACAAAATAAAATAACAGCCATTAGTTTGATCAAACATTCCCAAGGTGTTTTTGAACAGCAAACAATATTGTTTGACATTAATGGATCAGTACACAGGCAAAATATATGATTAAACAAGTTTTACAATATCATTATAATAAAGTGGAGAAACTCAATAATACTTGTATAGAAAATGTTATCTTTATATACAGATTGTTTAGTTTTAGTGTCTGAAAAACTAAATTATACTTTGAACAGCGCAAATTGTTATTGGATGTCTATTATATCTTAATAATGTTCTTTTCAAAATTCCAAAAATATCGACCATTTAAGTGGCAGTTTTGTTTCTGCGTGGCCTTTGTTTTAGCAATCTAACGTATCTAAACGTAGTTTTTTTTAAACATACATACACCAGCGCCAGTCCTCAATGCTGTGGTTGTCGATATGATTTTATATTCAATACATTTGAACAACAGAACATACTTATCTAAGGCAGTGTTTTGGTTTCTTTTTATTAAGCAAACTTCTTATCGGATAATCTAAGTTCAGCGTCCAAGATGTCTACTTGTATTTCTAATAGGTCTTGTTGCCCCAGTACAACATAACTGCCGAAGACAAAACAGAAAACAGTATTTTGTTTTCAATAGTTTTTCAGGCAATTAAGTATAGAGTACAAATATTTTTAATTATTTTACGTGCACATTTTAATTTAATCGTTTTAAAACAGCTTGCCACTTTATATGTAAATCGTTTATGTAAGAAAACAGCATATCAATCCACCCAAACAAAGGTGTCTAAAAATCATTTTATTGCAAAACAAAGTATAGAGCGTATCCTAGTGTGCAACACGTTGGTACAAGTCGATTATATCAGCATAATTGCGCCCGTGTTTCGACATGTTCCTCAACATTGTGTTCGTTATGTTATCTTAATTATCATACATTGCTTATGTTTAAAACTCAAAAACGAGTGTACAGTTTACCGCTTTCAGATGATTTTGTTACCGATGATATAGTATGGTTTTATTAGAAAACGAATAGGCACATGCCTCAACATGAGTAAGTTAGCAACTGTACATCTGTCAACTCAGTGTTTTATTGTGGGCGAACAAAATTCAGTTGTAGACCACGTATTATGAAGTTATGAACATGGGACTGTCATTGAATACACACACGCATACATAAATACGTGCGCGCACACACTCACGCACACATGCGAGCAGCTCGGACAAGGGTAACACTATATGTCCTTTTGGCATAATATTTTGTTTGATAGCAATAACTATTACACTCTATAGAATTGTCACCAAACATGGCTGTTGATATATTATTTATTTATCATCAATATAAACAATGGTTCGACAATACGATGAACTGAATATAAGATAAACACAACTACAGAAACTGTCATGTATGCATATTTAGTGGTTTGTAACCTGTTGATGATGATGCTATATTTATTCTTTAACATATTTATCAGTTCTTTGATCTCTTTTTTGAAGCCTGAATCTTTCTGCTATTACAAGAGGTTTGGGGTTGAAGTGTTTTTGGAAAATTTCACACAGCTACTTTAATGATTTTTCTGCTGGAAGCTGTGGGGCACTAAGTTCTATTACGATTTGATACAATTTAGGCATTATCACGGCGAGATAGGCGGATAATTTCTTTGCATCAGCAACTTCATTTGCAGTAAAGTACTAGTCTAGCCTCTCCTTGTAACATGTCCAGCTCTCCCATCTGTCGTCAAACACGTCATTTCGTCCAATTGCAAAAGCCATTTTACCGGTATACAACTTACATGGGCACTGGTTTCGTTAATAAAAATTACGGCATAATTTCATTTTGCAAGGTGATTCGTGGTGATCGCCGATGTAGGATTCATCCAGAAATCTTCGTCGCCAGTTGTTATGTTGTCTTTCAGATATCAAATTATATCAGTTTAAAAACTGGATTTGCGATTAATAAGACATGTGTAACTTACTACATTTTATTTTTTGGAATATATGTAGCATCATCATCAACAGGTTACAAATCACTAAATATGCATACGTGACAGAAACATCATCAGGAGAGAAACCCTTATTTACATCCGTAGGTCCTTTGTTGGAGGCATTTAACCCATTTCCTACATAACACAGCACAATGGACGCAACACAAAACGACACATACAATGATTCAAGTGATTAAAACTGGGGTCACCAATATATATTAAGAGACATGTGGCTAACCTATTAAAACCGATTATGAAAATTATAGGATGTTTACTGATATTGCATTAAATTAACATCTTCAAGTTATAAGATGTAAACGTGAACAATTGCGGTGAACAGAAGAACAAACTGTGCAAACAAGACCGACATTGAAATCACAGATCAATAAATAGCAGCATTCACACCGCAACGTATGCGTATATGTTAAATATCGTACAACAGAATGGCTTCTACGTAAAAACTTAGTAATAGTCCGGCAGATAAACAGCAAATTTTCAGATAATCGTGCAATAGCTTATATACAAAATGTTTTTGCATATTTATGTAGTTAAGACATTGTTATTCACGAATCCGCATGATGACACCCTGTCATCATTGAGCATTTCCGCAAAAACAAGATGACGGACACGATGACCGCCAAAATGGCGAAGACTGCAAATGTTGGTCTAAAAATGCTTGTCTGCAGTATAACGTTGTTCAGCATAGATGCATTTTCAAATAACTTGGTAGAAGAGACAAGCATATTAAGACAAAGTGTCACGCGCAAGAACCTGGTTCCTAGGTCCTATTTAAAGGTCACAATTTAAATTCAAAGGTTAAATATAAGAAATCAGCCATTAACATTTTATCCGTGGCATAACTTTGTCCTGCATGGATGGATTTTCAAATAACTTGGCGGAATTGAAAGCATGGGTAGATGGAGTGTCGCGCGCAAGAACAAGTGCCTTAGGTCCAAGATCAAGGTCACAAGTCAGGGTCAAATGTCAAATATAGGAAATCAATCCTGAATGCTTCGCCCGGGGCATATCTTTGTCCAGCATGAATGGCTTTTAAAATATTTTAGCAGAAGTGACAAGCATGGTGAGAGAGAATGTCATGCGCAAAAACCATGTCCCTAGGTTTAAGGTCAATGTCATAATTCAATGTCAAATGTCAAATATAAGAAATCAATCCTGAACACTTTGTCCGGAGCATATCTTTGGATGGATTTTGAGCTTGACAAAAATGATAAGCATTTTAAGACTGTGTCTCACATGCAAAACCAGGTCCCTATGTCGAAGATCAAGGTCAAAGGTCAAATACAAATAAAAATTGGATCATATATTTGTCCATCACGGAAGTGATAAGCTTTATGAGACATAGGGTCATGCACAAGAACCAGGTCATTTTGTCCAAGATCAAGGTCATATTCAATGTCATAGGTCAAATATATATTCAGAACCTATCTTCATGCATGGAGGTACTATCGTGAGAAGTTGGGTCGCGTATAGGAACCAGGTCCCTAGATCCAAGGTCAGGGTCACACTTTGCGGTCAAATAGTATAAATAAATCCATAAACTTTGTCCTGAGCATAATTTTGTCAAGCATGAAAGGATGTTTAAATAACTTGCAAGAAGTGATATCATGTTGTTATTGTGTAACAGGCAAACTCAAGGTACGGTATGTCACATGCAAGAACCACATTCCTAGGGTCAAGGTCAAGGTCATAATTCAAGGTCAAATGTTTGTCCAGAGCATAATTGTGCCACCCTGGAGGGATTTCCTTATTATTATTTGAATGTTTCTCTTTAGTAATTGAATCTTTACCTCAAAAAAGTTCTTTGACGGACGTATCTTTATGACATTGGCGCTCATGTTATGTCTTATAAATGACATTTATAGCTCACCGGTTAACAGCTCAAATACCAAAAACAATCAACCGGTTACTGAAATACGATTTGTTGCCATCCAAAGTGAAAAATGAAGTCCCTATTAAGAACACCGTATTTTTGTTATCAAACAAGGTTCAATAACTCTGGTCTTTCTGATCCTCTGGCCCTGACTAGACATTGACTGAGACCTTATTGTCATACACAAACAGTGCAAGTTTGGTAAAGATTAAACAAGAGGGTCATGATGGACCAAAGCGCTCACCTGAATACAGAGACCAGATCTGACAGAGACCAGCTCTGACAGAGACCAGCTCTGACATATGAATGTCATCGCCAACAAACTGACCCACATCATACAGATATCTTACTGTTGCTGGTCTGGCAATCGATAGGTGCGATACAGATGCCTGTCATGCCTTCTCAGGTAGTTAAGCTGGCAATCGACAGGCGATATACAGATGCCTGTCAGGCCTACTTCTGTAAATCACCTGGCAATTGGTAGATGCAATACAGATGCAATTATGGGTCGAAACTGTAGGGAACAAGGCTTAAGCAATCGGTGATATGTTTACCATGCCCAAGCACACTCACATTACACAAAGGTTCATCCATACAATCACATGAGGTTCAAAAAGCCAGCTGATTTCCATTTACGGTGTTTTGTTCCTTATTGTTACACAATAATTAAAACAGTCGCAAGTGACAGCAATACAGACACCTGTCAGGGCTAGTCAACCAAACGAATCATCATCATACCAGTTAGCAGCTCTAATACCAAAACCATTTAACGGGTTACTAAAATACAATTTGTTGCCATCACTAGTAAAAATGTCTCTATCCTGAACATAGTCCATTTTGTTTCTTTTTTCACAAACAAGTGCAATAAACTCTGTTACATGTATTTATAGCCCAATCAGGGAAATAATTTGGTTTACTATGACATTTTATGGCCATGCACAAGCAAGTTTGATTAAGATTAGACGGAACATGAAGTTTCTATGTTACACAAAGTCCATTTTTGCGAATATTCTCATAACAAAGGTTGCACCAAGGTGAGATCTTGTCATTCACAAACGGTGCAAGTGTAGTCGACAAGGAATTAAAAGTTAATTTTCTGTGGAAACTGAACGCCAATACTTGTAATTGACAAATTATGGATTTTTTTCACGCATAAGGGGCGATAGCTCTGATTCGATCTGGTACATATTGGACATTGACTAAGTCTCTATCCTCAACATTGTCCATGCATTTCCTTTGATAACATAAACAACATCACCTACAAATTTGGCTTAAAATAGTTAAGCCATAAACGAAATGTCATTGGGCAGTAGTTCTACGAAAACCTTCTAATACCCAGACATAGAATGTCCCAACTCCAGCGTTTCCTACTGAGATATCGTAAACTACAAGTTTTCACAAGCGATGCAGTTCGTTCTTTTTTTTGTCAAACGTCATAGGACTTTAACTACAAATATTTGTATGACATCAAGGTCAATATTTAGAAGAGTATTTGTATACAGTGCATATGAAAATGTAATACATTGTATACACAAATCACATGACACAATAGAGGTAATTGTTTAAACATTTTTATTTTATCTTCATTGTTTTGATATCGTTACGCTTAGAGAGACACTATGACTCCAATTATTTCGGTAAAACTCAATGTTCAAAAGCGACCAGCGTTTGAATCAATTTCCCATTGTCCCTGTCGCAATTTGTATGCCTAATAAACGCGACGGGAGCAGGCAAAACCGTCCCCAGTCAAAATCCGCCCCAGTCTAAAACGGCCCCAAAAATGCAAAACCGGCCCCCATTTAGACCAAACTGGCTTCAATGGTGTAAAATCGGCCCCAAATTATTTATATAAGAAGTGAATGTATATTATGTAATAATTAAATTAATGACTGCAACATTTGCTTGTCAAGAAAATAAACATTAAATATAAGAAGTGAATGGATATTATTTTATAATCAAATTAATGACTGCAACATTTGCTTGTCAAGAAAATAAATATGAAATATAAAATTACATAACTTCTGTTTAGAACACATTTAAATAATCCAATTTAACCCACAGGTGTTGGGCGCGTGGTCACGTCACTACCCCCCACCCCCACTACTACCCCCCTGTGAGAAAATTTGAAATAAATGATTGAAACAATAATCAAATAACATTAAGATGTCATAAAACACATTTTCAATGGCTTTGAAAAACAAATCTGATATAATATATATATAAACAAGGTAAGTATCTCCTGACACAGAAAAAATCACCAATGTCAATATTTCACGCCATAAATTCCTTAAATGGTGGTCAATTTTCATACACTATGTACCAGATTGTGTGGAAGGGTTGCCTCGTGACGAAAAATGACCACAAACGTGTACTTGCTAACCAAACAACAAGAAAACAGTTCTCGAAATCGTAATATTGCTAGGTCGGCTCTCCTCTGACCGATCATGCAGCGAGATTTTGACAAGAGTAAAACTAAAGAAAATCCCCAGCTACCGAACATATTCCGCATTATAACAATAAATAACTACGAGTGTATCAACTTACCACCAAGTTCTATCGTTGTATTTGCGTTATAACGCTGAATTCGTTTAAAATCGGGAATTGTTTATCGCCAATTTCGAGTCCAGCTTCATGTCGATCAGACGCTTGCAGGGTGAAGGTCGCGGGGTTGTGTCAGTTTCGGAGAGCTTCTATATTCACTGTTAAGTACATTGTGGCGGACTGTTTAAAATGTAAACATTTTTTTTCACAAACATGACAGTTATTACTTGGTAAGTTAATTTTCCGATCGGTTCATGACTAATAACGATAACATATTTGCAGCATATAATTTCAAAATAAAGACTAGTTTCGGCGCAATCAGGCCAACAATTGAAACATTGAAACAATAAAGTTATTGTGAAGTTATCATTCACACTGTTTGCAAAAGAACACAGACCCTTCCCTTTGCGCATTGTCCCACTTCATGTGATGAGTAAGACCTGCACATGAACGATGTAACCAGCCATTACAATTATCACACTGAATCCAGTCATTTTCAATTTCTCTACTTTTGTGATATTTTTATCTTGTTACAAACTAAACAAAGCACTTCATCACTGTCCATATTGGCCTGCTGTTCCTCCGATTGAGTTTTGTGAAGATCAGGAGTAGTTTTTTTTTCTTTTTTCTTGCAGATTGTGTAGACACACCTGGTTCATCAATATTAGACACTGTTTCAGATTTTTCAGGTTTCTTTTTAACTGTCTTTTTTTCACTTTTAGAAGACACCGAAGTTCGTTCTCTGTGAGACATTTTCTTTTTTATTTTAAAATTTTCAAGGATGTCTTTTCGAAATTGGTTAATCATAACCATCAAGAAATTTTGATCTTTTTTTTCTTTTTTTTTAAATAATTTGAATATGTTTGTCAAAACCCTCAGTGTCTATGGTATTATCAAAAATGTCAACTGTCTTTTGAGAACTGTCTATAGCAACCTTATAAACCTGATCATATAAATCTTTATTTTCCACTATTGTGTACCTTGTATATTCAAACATATTTTCACCATGTTTATTGAGATTTTCCCCAACCAACAATTCTATGGATTTTTCAGTGAGGGAACAAAAGAAATGAAATAGTGAATCTGGTATATTGGTAAGAGACCTGTTTTTATTTTGTCGTCTACTAATATCCAACACAGTTTCCGGCATGCTGGTGTACTGCTCCTCTACTCTTAAACTGTCAAGAATATTAACACATGTAAACGCTTCTTGAAACATGTCAGCTTTATCTGATTGGTACATAGTGATTGTTTTCTTTTCTATATACTTTTAGTGTACCTTTGCAACGCAGTACCCCCCCCACATAACGTACTCTTGCTTGTGCTGCATTAGTAATTTTCCTGTCAGTATTTTTTTTTGCTGGAAACAGGGATCAATTCAGCTTGTTTTTTAGTATGAATGTTTGCACTGCATTTGCAATATTAAAACAAATGTGTTTTTATTCTTCTGTGAACATCTGATTGTCAAAAAATGACATACAGCTCATTCTGTACTCTACAATTGTTTGATAAATGTGCACCTTTGAGTAAAATTATGTTAGTTTTTGTGCTGAAACAAGTGCCACATTACTTGAATCAATATTGAGACTTTCCTTGAATGAAACTATTTTGGAGTACACAATTTTCACAAAGCGTACTAATTTCACCCGGTCAATTTCCCTTAAAATTGTGTTGGCATTGTACTGCATTGTTGTTACAACATTTTCACATTTTATATTCTGTAAAATTACATGTAGATCTAACTCTGCGGGCAAGTCAATGTTTTCATTTTGAAGTTCATAGATACTTCTGATGATATTGTCAAATTCATCATCAAAGTCTTCAGAAATACATTCATTTTCAGCCATGTCAATATCAGCCTCAGATGTAAGCATGTCCTCAACTGTAACCAGTGCAAATTCAGTCGTATCTTCCCGAGTTTTGAAACATGTGACATGTTGTAAGTTATTAAAACTCACTGTAAAATATGGGCACATAAGTCACAGACCTATTTAGGCCAAACAAGATATTGTTGGTTTCCGCTTACATCTAAAAAAATCTAGGGGGGGGATACATTTGTTCTTTAACTTTTTTTTTTCTTCGCGGTATATTCACCACACAGTTTAGATGTATTGGACTGCATGTAAAATGTTTAAACGCCTATTATCTGCTGTACCTTAACTATAAATAAGGTCATAGAAAACAACATTTCTGGCAAGAAACTTATAAAATTAATGAAAACTACCCTTTTATCGAAAGCCAGAAAACGTTAATAGGCCAAAAATATGTTCGGGTCAGCTAAAAAAATCAGGGGGAGGAGGGGGGGGGGGGTCGAGTAAGCAGAAACCAACAACATTTGTGTATGCCTTATTAATTATTTTATCAATTGACATTTCACAAATATTTTATTATGACTTCAATTGCAGCTTATCACTAAGGCCAACACTTTTTAAATGTTTTGTTTTACGGAAACTATTTTTTTATTGAATTACTTTTTTACAGCAATCGACAAAAAATATACATAACACTGTTTTATGTGAAGTTAGAATAAGACATCAAACATAGAATAAACTGATTTATTACACCAATGTTTTATATACCATTAACTGTATGAAAATTTAAGATTTTGCTAATTAATTAGTGCAATGTACATCTGATTTCATGACTGCATCAATGAACTTGATTGTATCACAATACTGTACTTGTGTATGCACCAAAACAAGTTTCACAATAAAATAGGACTGTGTTCATGCATGCATGGACACAATTTTTCAGGAAATTGAAAACCATCAAATAAAAAAAGATTTAAAAGAAAAAGTAAAGGAAACATGCATAAAATACTGCAAATAATCTATGAATTTAACAAACATACTTAACTTTCATGAAAAATTGTTTAGTAATATATGAGCCAAGAAATATAACTGTCCTATTCTATGTTTGATGTCTTATTCTAACTTCACATAATAGAGTGTCGGATTATAATTTTAAAAAAGGTATTTTTATTTTCAAACTGAAGACATCTTAACAGTCAAGGCTAAAAACAAGCTCTTTAAAGATATGCTAGTTTAAAAGTTAATTCATTAGTTTGAAACTATTTAAATAAATATTTGAACATATACAATTATTACTTCATACTTTTCCAAACATTTATTTGTCTTGTTACTAGTACATGTGCTATGAATAAAACACCAAAAAAAAAATGAAATAATATAAAACCATTAAGAGAAAACAAATATATTTAAATATATGCAGTTTAAACTTATACTGTAAATTACAATATGCAACTTTTAACTTAATCTATAGTGTTTAAGTAATGATAAGTATTAAGCATGTCTAAAACTTATAACATTGTTTTATTTCATGTTCAGGCTCTTGTCCAGAGTGTGTGAAGACAAGGTAGGAGAGGTTGAAGTAAATGCATTGTACAATGCATATGAATTTGAAATTAAGGAAGCTGGAGAAAGTCCATTGTGTATCAAGCGGACCTTCATTGACCATGTTCAACAGGAGTTTCCCAATACAGTTAAAAAAAGAAGCAAATCTAAAACCACTGTGACAACATATACTGGAATTAGTTTGAAATGCCTGACTGATGTTCTTCTCGGACAATCATTAGCTACAACCCCGCAGGAAATAAGTGAACTACCAATCAATGTGGACAAAATTGAGAAATTCACAAAGACAGTGTTCAGTGCTCTGTACCAACATAAAGTTACTGTGATGGAAATGAAGTGCACAAGATTGTAACTTTTCAGTGTAATGGGCAATGGAAATTGCAGATTAGTGGAACATATATAGATCTTAAACCTCTGTACATAAGTGACAGTTATACTGCCAATAAGGAGAGCATTCACAATGTCATACAGAGTGTTCGCATACTGAAACTTTGTGCAGTTGTTGAAGTATCTAGATCCGTGATAATGAGTCGGTATCATACACTCAATAAGTGGACATTTCATGGTAATGAAAATACTATAAGACTGATACACTCAGTAGTATGCAACAGACTTGTTGTCATGAACTCTATTTCAGGAACTTGTTGTAAGAAATGTTTGAAAATGACATTCCGCTCAGAATTAGGCAGAAAAATTGAGCAGAAAGAAAACATCGAGAACATGTACAAAGATAAAGTGCCTGAAGTTGAGAGTACCAGTAGTGATAATAAGAAACCTGTAAACAGGGATGATATCATTAAGCTGTTCCCTGAAGCACCCGATGAAATGATAGAACTTCTATTAAGCCAAGCCCAAACGTAGCAAGGGATCCAAAAGGGAGAAGGTGGTCTCAAAGCATAATTTCATTATGTTTGCAGTGGTATTGCAGAAGCCCACAGTCTTACGAAGCTGTTAGAGAATCCAAGTACTTGGTATTACCATCAAGAAGTGTTTTATTCCAGTATGAAACAAAAGTGAAACAAAACGTAGGGTTTGATGACAATATTTTTCATTGGATGTTCAAAGAAGCGCAACGACAAAAAGTACCACATGAAGGTTATATTGGTGGTTTAATTATTGATGAAATGAGTATTCAAGCTGACATTCAAATATGCAAATCCGGAGATGTGGTTGAAATGACTGGTCTGATGGACATAGGGGACGAGGGTAATACGTCACACATACTAAGAAAATGCAGCCTTGAAAAGGTCATTGGAACTCATGCTTTGCAGATACTATTTTGGGGGGTTACTTGCTTCAGATTTCGAATCAAACAATTTCTGTCAGACCTCATACAGGCGCCATAAATGTGCCCATTATTCTGGGAAGCTGTTGACAAACTGAAAATGTTTGGATTTAAACCTGTCTACACATGCATGGACGGTGCACAGTCCAATAGAACATTCATGAAACTAAATATTTGAACTCAAAATAACACTTTTAAATCTGTAAGTCCTTGCACGTTTAATGATATAGTGTTTCTAATGGATTTTTTACATGTTATTAAGAAAATCAGAAACAACATCTTAAAAAGTGGAATTTCCAACAAAGGTACTAGAACTTTAACTTTAAGTAACGGACACACAGTGCAGTGGCAAATGTTTGTTGACTGCTATCAGTGGGACCGGTGCAATGCCCCGCAGCTTCACAGGAGACTAACGAACTAGCATCTGTTCCTGTCCAACCTATCAAAAATGAGAAATCACCTGGCTGAAGATATACTAAATGCTTAAATATTTCATCTCATGATCCAATATCAGCAGTACTTAGGCGAAAAGGGGGACATCCTCAGCGGTGCCATCGAGTTACTGAAACAAACATCCACAATGATAAAGATATTCAGAGACATGAAACCGATAACAACATCTGATGACTCTAGGTTGACAAAGCTCATGGTTGTTGCAAAGTGGTTTAAGGACAGAGAAACCCATGCCATGACATGTGAATCCGTCCCCAAAACCATCAGGGCAAAGAAAATTATGTCCATCCAATGTCATGAGGACATTCAGTCTTGTGCCATCGGATTTGTGGAACTGTGCCAGATGCTGATATCAGCAGAGTCAACAGTTCATATCACTCCTGGCCTAGTAAACTCTGATGCAGTCGAACACCTGTTCAGCCAACAGAGGTCTACATACAACGGCGCAAATACAAACCCAAATGCTCTCCAGTACAGAAGAACGTTGAATAGCATTTTGCTAGGCCAAACTACTGTATCCCAAAAGACCAACGCAGGAAAAAATCGTTTTGCAGCTATGCCCTTCAACTGCACCATGACTAGAGAACCAAAGGAGAAAAGAACATCAACAACAGCGATTGGATCGGGTGAAAAAAATCAAAGTCATTCGAATGTAGCTGATGGTAAGTGTTGTTTTAAAAATTAGAAATAGTGTAATAATTAATCATAACAGCCATAATAAAGTGGTTTCTAATATAAAGTTTTAGTTACAAAAAGTTTCCAGAGTTAGTAAATGTATATACATGTACCCAGAAGTCTTCCTGCAACAGCTGTGATCTGTCAGAAATGGCACCCTAGAATCTTCACGCTGAATGAAATCTTGAACTTCAGAAGGTTGCTTTAAACAAACACTGGGCACGAAGTTAACCACTCTCAGTCCATCTGTGGTACACGCTCTTCCCAGTGCTACTCCAAATTGTCCCCGCTTAAATATGCCTTTACAGTTGATTTCAACACTGTTGAATAACAAAAGATGTAATTTAGTTTTTATAGTTAAAATAATGTTTTAATAATGTTTTAAAATTATATTTGTAAATGCAGTACAATTATAAACATTGACCTATACAAATTTATATTGAAATAGTTTTTACGTGTATTTTATACACAGGGGTGGTATTCACAAAGCATTTTAAGATACATTTTATCCTTATCCTTAAATTAACAATTTCCATAACTGTGTAATTCCATATAAACACAGTTCAGCACTAAATAACATGTTGAAAAGGCATCTTTATTTAAATATGTTCTGACAAATATCAACAGCTTGCCAATGTGTTTATTAATAAAACATATACAGTGAATCAAAACTTGGCACTCAAGTTAAAATGTTTGAGAAATTACTTAAGATGCTGTGTGAAACCCCAGTAGATGAACCCCACAAATTATTAGTTACATGACTGTAATATTACATAATTTCAGGAACAACTTAAGTTTATCTTAAGATATTTTCACTTCAGTTCGAATTTTGTAAAACAATATTTTTAAAAACTACATATAAACAGTGATTACAATTACATTTAATTAAAAGTAGCTAATAATAAGTTGATAATAAGCTAACACTAAGCAGAATTTCATGTATTCATGGAACAAAATGCAAAGGAAAAATGACAATGTTAAGGCTAATGATGTTTTCACTTTAGATGTTTCTGAAATACAGGCCCAGACATACATCGTCTAATAGCACATATGTGTAATTGTATAACAAAAAAAATGACTCTCACCTGTCAAGAGTCATTCCTAGCGACTTGTGAATACTAATGGCAAATGCAAGCTTCAGCGGGTATTGCTCCAGAACTGCAACATCCTGGTTCTTGGAAGGACTAAAAACTGAGATATTAAAGGCATATTTAATTCTAGCAATGAAATGCTAAAATGTAACGTCATTATTTAAGACCATCAATGAAGAAGACTTGTGTTTTGATAATAGGTTTACGTTATTTTATGTTAAAGCAGTACTGTAAAACTGTTTAACATACATAAAGACAGGCACATATGAATAACATTTGTTATTACTATGTTTGTGTTACTAAATTAGCAGTATTATTTAAACATTGTATAACATTGTTTTATTATCTATTTAATATGTTATGCACCTACAGGTAAATTTATGACAAGCCATTTTGTTTAATTAAACAAACCTGAACATTTCGTTCTTGGAACAGGAACATATTTCTCCCCAAATTCAACTATGGGTCCATCTTCCGTAATTGCTGCCACCTCACCTTGCAATCCATTTACAAGTTTATCACTGAGATTCCTCATCAATATCACTGGAGCTCCAATCTTCAACCATAAATACATGGGAATGATCATTTTTGAAAGATTTTTTTACCAGTGTCTGTTGAAAGAAATTGGTACAACTGACCTGGAAAATCAATAATTTTAGTTCGGTTGTACTCATCTACAAGTTCATTTGTAGAGAAAAGTTAGGTAGAGGAATCTGGGTTTGGCAACTGGCGGGCGAGGCTTTCAATAAATTCCGAGGATTCACTGCTTGGATTGCCCATGGAACTTGTGGAATTGCATTAATAAGTCTAATTTCACTTTGTCTTACAACTTGTCTAAGCTCCATCCTGTGTGTAATAACTTCGTCAAATAATGAGCTTAAAAATCAACAATCACCACTGTCACTGTAGAGAGGGTTGGATACAGGGGGTAGTTGACGGAAATCACCTGCCAGTATAGTTTGAATACCTCCAAATGGTAAATGAGAGTTCTTTATTTTGCATATTGAATCAAGACTTTCAAATAATTTTTTGCTCATAATTGAGCATTCGTCGATGATCAGGACATCCGTTTCTAAAATCCGTTTCTTAGCTTCAAAATAATGTTTGTTGTTTTTGATAACCTCTGCGATTTCCGACTGGCTTTAACGACCGTCAACATAACGGGACCAATTATGTATGGTCATTGCCTATTAGTATATTGTTGATGCAATACCCGTAGTGGCAGTTACATAGATCGCTTTAGGGGTCTTTTTGATATTTTCAATTATACATTTAATAAAGAACGATTTGCCTGTTCCAGCCGGTCCATGGATTAATATGTTATGTCCTTCCAAGGCCCGCTGAACGGCCAGCTTTTGCTCCTCATTCAGTAACATATTTTTACATGTGGTTTCTACACAAGATGTACACAAAGCTAAAGTCGTGGCGTGGAACCAATCAAAGACGAACAACCGAAAGGTGAAGGTCGTTGTGCAAGCGCCTGCCATGACACGGATTATGAGCCGCGATTGAACAGAACATTCAAAAATAACGGGCACAGTTGTGTTTGGAAACAATAATTCGCGCGTTTGTTGGTGGTAAGTTGATAAACTCGTAGTTATTTATTGTTATAATGCGGAATATGTTCGGTAGCTGGGGATTTTCTATAGTTTTACTCTTGTCAAAATCTCGCTGCATGATCGGTCAGAGGAGAGCCGACCTAGCAATTTTACGATTTCGAGAAGTGTTTTCTTGTAGTTTGGTTAGCAAGTACACGTTTGTGGTCATTTTTCGTCACGAGGCAACCCTTCCACACAATCTGGTACATAGTGTATGAAAATTGACCACCATTTAAGGAATTTATGGCGTGAAATATTGACATTGGTGATTTTTTCTGTGTCAGGAGATACCTACCTTGTTTATATATATTAAATCAGAATTTTTTTTCAAAGCCATTAAAAATGTTGTTTTATGACATCTTGATGGTATTTGATTATTGTTTTAATCATTTATTTCAAATTTTCTCACAGGGGGGTAGTAGTGTGTGTGGGTGGGGTGGTAGTGACTTGGCCACGCGCCCAACACCTGTGATTTAACCATCAGTGCACCATATACATGTTCTAGCATAAAACGTCTAATTTACATACACTAATGTATTAAATAATACAATTATTTTAAACATTGCGCTAAATTATTGTTATATCTCAAAGCACAATGATAAAACAGATCATATTATGTAATGACTAAAGTCTTATAATATACAGGATCGGGATAGGTTCTGAAGATAAAAGTTAGATCATCAACCAAAGTTAGATCAGCTGAATCAGACTGTTATGCCTATTAAAAACACTATATATAATATTGCTTGAATCCAGAAAAACTAGAATACAATTTTCCAAATCTTATGTTGAAAAGAAACATCAAAATAACTGTTAATAACTGTACTTGTTCAGCAAACGTAATTAATTGATTGCTCGTTCTTGTTGAATTGGCATTCTGATTTTTTTTAGATATGACCGATTGTGTCAAAAATAACCCCAATCTAAATAATCAAGTTCAAATTTAAAGATAAAACATACCCAATACAATACCATTTGAAGTCGTCTCAAGTTTTACGTTCTGTATGACTTACAAAAAGCAAGAGCTTTATGATTCGACATGTTCAATAAAGATGTCAGAAAAGAGTAAACATTTCCAATACTTCTCATTTTAAATTTAAGTCATTTATCATGAAGTTGTACAGCTGTCGAATAAGCATTATGGAATCGAATCCATTTTTAATAACATAAATTGAGCATTTGAAAACGAAAAAGCGATGGACGTGGCAGACTGGAAATATGATATTTGTTTTATGATTATGCATGCGATAGATTACACAAAAGAAGGTTTATTCTACCAAGAATTGTAAAGCACGCGCTCTATAATTGCAAACCTTTTGACCTCCATTTGTACATGCGTAGCGTTTGTAAAGGAATCATTTTCGGCGGCAACTGTAAAACTAATGCTGTTTTCATATTTTGCTAACATTTGATTTATAGTCTAATTCAACAATGTATGGTGATATATTGGAAAGAAGCTTGGTCATGGTGAAAAGTGAGATCAAATTTTGAATATTTTATATGTAACAAAGAAGGAATTTATTTGCGCATGCGTAACCTTTAAGAACTTCCCGGAAGATTAATTGTCTGAAAAGATTTTGAAAATGGACTCTTACAAACACACTGTACTGGAAAGAATAACTGCCAGATGCCACCTTGACCCCATTTAGGGCTGTATTTTATGGGATGGTTGCTCTAGGGGTCATTAGGGGGGTAAATATGGGAAAATTAAAACAAAATGTCCACCAGAGTGGCAATCCGAGACCCATTGTGTTCATCGTTTTGTTTTTCAGTTTCATTTTGACATTAATTTGCATTAGTTTCAACAATTCGCTCATTTATGTCATAATACCTTGTGATGTAATCCTGAATATTTAGTTTAAGAACCTGTAACTGACAATAATGCCCGCAAAGGTCATGTCCGCACTGGCCGATGCATTGGCCATGATGACCGTCCGACCTGCCTACTTTGGATAATACCAATTTTCCTAATTTGCAAAGTTAACAGATCCTATTTAGTTAATATTTTATTTTGTAATTGTATTTCAATCAGGCTTTCAGCTGAAAAATACATTAAATGCATGCATAAAACACTTAGGCCGCTCACGCCGACCAAGACCCACTTAATGGAGATAGCGGCATCAAAATTTAAATCACCATCACAGTTTGGTTTAATTTGAGTATATTTTGTAAATGCAGTCTTGAAAAGAACCAGGACCTCAGCCGGAACCATCAACTCATTGGTATACAAGTCTGGGTGAAGTGACGAGTCATCAAAACTACTTTACTTGTCAACTACACTGGAGCGTTGGGGCGGGGCCGTAAAGCTGACACAGTCGTGTCCGTACCATCGGTATCTTTGAAGGTGAGTACATGATTATTGTCATGTATTCTACTATCTAATGACTTCTTTTCCAGCCTGGCATTCATCTTATCAACACCAGTAGGAAAAGCAAGAGTTTAATCCTTGTTGAACTGAACTGTTCTCACGTGAGCTCGACAATCTGAAGCCAGCATAGCGACTAGCCTTATCGCAGTAAACAAAACGTTGTAAATTATTGTATATGTACAATTATTGTATCTAAGTTACACTAGTAAGCACAATATTGAGTAAGCATGCACAGAAAACCTTTTTATTTTCACAGATTACTCAGCAGAGAGTACCTGAAACAGATTGAAGATTGCAGGCGGCTGACCTCACCAACAGGTTCAGATGTGACAGAAGACTGTTAGTTAATATCTGGCATTGACATTTTGGGGTCATATTCTTTTTTTGTTGTGTGACAGGAGGTCAAATCTGTTGAGTGTTGCGTAAACAAACCCTTTTCAGGGGTCAAATGGCATCTGAAATGCTAAGCTTGGATTTTACCCCCAAAAATGCAGAAACTTAAAAATAAAATTTGTATCTGCTATGCCTATTAAAACTCAAACTTATGCTTAATTCTGAGTTAAAATCATGTTTTCCAGATGTACCCAAGTACATTTTTTCCGTCTAAATTTTTGCCTCAAAACACCATTCTATGTGACATTTTCAATTTTATTTTTTTTCCAATACAACCAGTGTAATAGGACTTCATGTTCTTTCTCGAAATAGATCAGATTGATGAAAAGTGTGGTTTTTATTCAAATTTGCAAGGTTGGATTCTCTCAAAGGTCTAATTACCCCAAAACGGAATTCATATCCTCAGGGTTACATGCTGTCAGTTAGATAATAAGCACATATGGCTGAGTGCAGGATGCATATAATTTGTAAAATACAGTTTAAATGATATGTTGTGGTATCACTTTATAGGTAAATATGCAAGCAATAAGAAAACAGGCTGTTTTTGTGCACTAACTTTTGTCTAGTGGTTCCCAGCTTCATAACTTTTGGCCCATGTATTCATGCGCAAAATGGCAGACTCCATGCCCGTCAAAACCGGTGTGTTTTTTCTAAGGTAAATATTTTGAGTTACAGCGCATATAATTTTTTGACATGCTGGTTTTTCAAAAGGTTATGTCCTCATCTTTCCAACAATGTATGGTGATATATTGGAAAGTAGATGGTCATGGTGAGATCAAATTTTGAATATTTTATATGTAACAAAGAAGGAATTTATTTGCGCATGCGTAACCTATAGATACCATTTGTATGAAGTGGTTCTGCAATGAACGATCGCACTGATTATTAATAACAGCGTTTATGTTGAAAATACTTCTGTTATTCGAGTGCAATTCCATTTATATTATTTATTTCGGTATTAATTTCTAACAATTGGTGGTTGCTAGCCTCAAAATTTACAGGTGTAATAGCAATACTTTGGTACAAAAATCTATTCACTCATTCCTTTAGTGCACATTGAAATTAATCATACTGCAATTACCATGTCAAAATTTATGTAATTTATATCATTTATACTATACCCAGCACGCGATTTTACCCAAATAAAGGTGGACTTCATATTTTGAAAGGCATTTATTATAAAACAAAATTTTGCATAGAGCATATCCTTGTATGCAGCACAAATCACGTATGTCAGCATTATTGCATCTTTGTTTGGACATGTTCCCTAACATGGCACGTGCTAATTTCAGCTTTATCAATACGACTTTCGTGGAATTCGTGTTCTTAAATATAACGATTTGTGTATTTCTCGTGTAATGGTCTGTTGTTTCAATTTTAATTTTAATGGCTCTTGTTTAAATTTTATAGAAAATATATCTTATATATAACGGTTTTATCCATTTGGATTTGATTTTTTCATCTTTTTTTTAAAAACTTGATGGTACGTATTTGTATTTATTTTGATTTCTTATCGACACAATTATCGAGCCTGGGTATATTATTACAACAACAAAATTATTTATAGTCAGAATAGTGTATTTCCATACTTTTTACTACTTCTATTCATTGATAAACGATTATTCCAAATCTCGAGTTATGTATATATTATACTTATAAAGAATAGCAGCGTTGTCAAGATCATTACAGACCATGACAGGAGAAAATCAATGCTCGGCCTACATGTACATCAACAATTGATATGCATGACGACAAACTTTGAAACCTTGATTCTTTGCCAAAATAATCATAACCTAAGGGAAAATAGCAATATACATGTGTATATATTTAGCATACGAGTTGGAACCTCAACATATGTTAGACATGTGACAACCTGATCACAATCTAAATGCAATTTACAAGATATTCACCGTGTGTACAGTGATGACTGCGAAAAGGCTCGTAGCGTATGCCAACGATAAAATCGTCAGTCACAGGCAACAACGTAACTGCAACACTAAATGAATATCTTCAGTTAGTTAACAGATATAAACGCAAGATGAACAGAATAGCAAACTGCAAAGTAGAAGAAACACAGACGTTGGAATCACAGATCATTTGATAGAAGCTTGTTCACAGCTGAATACATGTATAATATATAAAGCTCTTTTCACATAACTGTCACTATTCTTTCTCCTTAGGATATATATTTAATGCATGCTAAGTGAGAATATTTAACGGGAAGTATCTGACAGAGAAAATATTTAAAACATGTACACTACAGAAAGTAAATACACGCCATGCATGTTGAATCTCATCTTACTACAAACAACCTTAACCAAATTCGCCATTAAAACTAATTGCAACATAATATTCTGCTAACCGCAAACGGCAAAATGTTTACTTTTTATATCACACACGAAGTTATAAGTAATTTGGCCTACATTTAAATGTTTATATTTTACGTTCCAAAGTCAATAAGTAACAAGTAATTTACAATAAGTGAGTTATCAAGTAGTATATTATCGCAGCTACACATTTTGCAATGGTCATTAATTTAATCTAGTAAAAATTAAAACTAAATTAAAACTAAAATACCTGATAACAGATTAAGTAATTATATATAAACCTCACTGAAACCAGTAATAACTGCAATGCGACAGTTTTATGACACCCGTTCATATGCCAACATCGTTTTTTTTTTCAGAAATAATTTGTAAAGACATATTATATTACAACTTTGAAGGCATTCTTTTGTATTTGCAAGTGTGTTTAGGCGACGGCCCGGATTAGTTTCGTTGATAGCCCAGAAGCGTCTACAAAAAGGGGCCACATTAAAAATACAGTCGCTTGCTCAGGTCCTGTGTTGCCATAACTATGTCTCACGAGCTTCGTGACTGTCATACTGCAGCGGGAAATGGTAATAAGTTACTAAAGTGCATTATACATAATGTATAATGCACTTTCATAACTTTACAAGTAATGTGATTACCATTTTACCGTATTACATGTTATTGTTTAAGGTTTAATGATTATTATGTGGATACAAACGTAGATTTATACCCATATACATTTCACAATATTGAAAAAATAATATGAAAATAATGTGATTTCAAAAATGAAACTTTGAAGATAGACCACTCGCAATGCATAAAATCATTACTGTGTTCAATTAAAACATGTATCTGTATACCGTGAACAGTATTTTAATCGTGTTCATACTGATTTATTTATTAATTATAACTTTACTAGTTAGTTGTATCATGGTAACAATTTTATTGAAATTTGTTGCGATTGATATCAAATTAGACCTTTTGTAAACATACTTAGTAAAGAGTTTCTGTATACAAGGCAAACTATAAAGAAATGCATGAAAACATTTTTTCCTCTGAACAGTATTAACATTTTCTGGCCCTACAGTAAAGTAATCGTTTTATAAGCATTTCAGCGCATTGTCTGTTCATTTCAGAGAGAAATATGTGTAGACAAGTCCCACAATTCTTAATGGTAATTTAACAAACAATTAAAGGGTAAGCGTTGGTTATTGCGGACATAACCAACGGTTTGGAGTTCAGATGCATAGGAATTAAACCACGAGGGCGATAGCCCGAGTGGTTAGATAACAAGCATCGGAACGACAAACCGTTGGTTATTACCGCAATAACCAACGCTAACCCGTTAATTATTTCGATTTTAACACGATCTTATAAATGATTCGTCTGTATTTTAAACGTTATGACGGTCCATGAAGTTGGCTAGGTAATTGGTATTGGGTATTGGGTATTCAATATCTAACCAACCTCCAATACCCAGCTCGGGATTGGGGATTCAAAATACACCGAATATTGAGCCATGGATAAATACCTAACTGGGTATTGGGTATTCGCGAAATGCATGATGCGAATATCTAGCCAGCACCCAATACCCAGGTCGGCATTGGGGATTCAAAATAGACCGAATATCGAGCCATGGATGAATACCTAGCTGGGTATTGGGTATTCACGAAATGCATGATGCGAATATCTAGCCAGCAACCAACACCCGGCTTGGTATTGGAGAATCAAAATACACCTAATATCGAGCTATGGATGAATACCGAGCTGAGTATTGGGTATTCGCGAAATACATGATGCGAATATCTAGCCAGCAGCCAATTCCCAGCTCGGTATTCGGGATTCAAAATACACCAAATATAGAGCAAGGGATAAATACCTAGCTGGGTATTGGGTTTTCGCGAAATACATAATGGCGAATATCTAGCAAGCACCCAAAACCCAGCTCGGTATTGGGCATTAAAACTACACCGAATATCGAGCCATGGATGAATACCTAGCTGGGTATTGGGTATTCGCGAAATTCATGATGCGAATATCTAGCCAGCACCGAATACCCAGATCGGCATTGGGCATTCAAATTATACCGAATATAGAGCTATGGATGAATACCTAGCTGGGTATTGGGTTTTCGCAAAATACATGATGGCGAATATCTAGCTAGCCTCCTATACCCAGCTCGGTACTTGGGATTCAAAATATACCGAATATCGAGCCAGGACTGAATACCTAGCTGGCTATTCGCGAAATACATGATGGCGAATATCTAGCGAGCCTCCAATACCCATGCAGCACGGTATTCGGTATTCAAAATATACCGAATATCGAGCCAGGGCTGAATACCTAGCAGGGTATTGCGTATTCGCGAAAAACATGATGGCAAATATCTAGCCAGCCTCCAAAACCCAGCTTTGTATTGGGGATACAAAATATATCAAATATCGAGCCGGGGATGAATGCCTAGCTGGGTATTGGGTATTCGTGAAACTCATGATGCGAATATCTAGCCAGCCTCCAATGTCCAGCTCGGTATTGGGCATTCAAAATATACCGAATATCGAGCCAGGGCTGAATACCTAGCTGGGTATTGAGTATTCGCGAAATACATGATGGCAAATATCAAGCCAGCCTCCAATACCCAGCTCGGTATTGGGGATTCAAAATATATTGAATATCGAGCCTGGGATGAATACCTGGCTGGGTATAGGGGATTCGTGAAATACATAATGCGAATATCTAGCCAGCACCCAATACCCAGCTCGGTATTGGGCATTCAAAATATACCGAATATCGAGCCAGTGCTGAATACCTAGCTAGGTATTATGTATTCGCGAAATACATGATGGTGAATATCTAGCCAGCCTCCAATACCAGCTCTGTATTTGGGAAACAAAATATATCGAATATCGAGCCAGCGATGAATACCTAGCAGGGTATTGGGTATTCGCGAAATACATGATGGCGAATATCTAGCCAGCCTCCAATACTCAGCTCTGTATTGAGGATTCAAAATATACCAAATATCGAGCCAGGCATGAATACCTAGCTGGGTATTGGGTTTTCGCCAAATACATGATGGTGACTGTCTGGCCAGCCTCTTATACCCAGCTCGGTATTGGGAATTCAAACTATTCCGAATATCGAACCAGGGCTGAATACCTAGCTGGGTATTGGGTATTCGCGTAATAGATGATGGTGAATATCTTGCCAGTCTCCAATATCCATATCGTTATTAGGTATTTTAGGCATACATAGCGAATATCTAGCCAGGGGTGAATACCCAGCTGGGTATTGGGTATTCACAAAATACAATTTAGCGTACATCCACTCTAAAACTGCCGGAAAATACAAAAATGGTCTAAATTGAAACGGTCAAAACAGGATAGATATGTTAAAGAACAGTTATAGACATATTCAGTAAAACACATCCAATCTACTCCGCTCCTACGATTTCTTACGCTCATGGTAGTACCGACGAAAAAGTTCTTCGAAAACGATAAATTATCGACAATGGGTATGTATGCCTGTATTTGAAGATGATATTTGTTTTCTTTTATCAATTAATATATATAAAGCTATTATGCCGTTGGCACAGAATACCACACGAAAAACATTCTTTGCGAATAAATAATATTTCAACTCGAAATTCAAGCCAAATCAATCACTACTTTCGGGTTGACAATTGTTTTCTCAATGAGTAGTTTAGTTTGTAACATCTAACTATATTAAATTGTTGGTCAATGTTCGTTTTGCAAGCGCACCAAATTACTGATTGTTTTATGCATTTATAAGAAATGTATAAAGTGATAAAGTAGAGGGGTGTCCACAACGTTTGCTCAAATTTCCGGCAACACCTGTCCGTAAAATTTACCCAAAGTTAAAACATGACATGTAAGTATATATATTTATATTCCGACAGGTTTCTATATCAGGCTAATTGTTGTTTTTGAAGCTTTCACAAACATAAAATTAACCTTATCAAGGAAAAGATCTATTCTGAAAAGTGTATGCTGTGTGACCGCTAAATTATGACAGAGTTATGCTCCCTGTTGAACTTTTACCAGTACACTGTTTCTGAATTATAATTCATGGAAGGTTTGACAGATTTAACTTTTTTTATTTCATAGGTTTGACAACATTCGACTTTGGTTACAAACCACTAAATGTTGACAGAGATTTAGCCCCTTTTTTGTTTTAAATTCCCATAAAACAGTGTTTCCGGACAATAACTTATGAATAGATTCACGTGTTAAAATTATTTAAGGTACATTGGTGTAACATAAAACAATGCAAATCAAGATTGAATTTCATTACAAACCACTTAATGTTGACCGATTTGTAGTTCCTTTTCGACTTAAAACCTAAAAACACGGTTTCCAGATATTATTTCATAAATGGCTTCACAGTTAAATACTTTTATGTACATAGGAGGTGTAATAACTTAAAATAAGGCATTCTCGTTCGGTGCATTTCTTTTAAATGGATGCCATACTTGTGTGACAAGGCACTATTGTAGGGGTATATTCATCACTCTTTTGGCAATTTCAGTTGCAGCAAATTTGTCCTGCAGTGCTAGTTGTTTTAGGTTATTTTATTTTCCGCTCTTCTGATTGCATTCTCATTACATTCTCATTACTTGGCAAAGCTCATTGGGATGCATCCATTATTTTATTGATATCTTTGTTATGTTTGATAGTGCCTCACTATTCCAATTGTTGTGTTACATTATTTTTGGAGAATTATGTAATTTTTGCAAACGAAATTATAAATTATAAGTGCATGCGAGTGCCGACTTTTGCATTGTTAAGTAGTCTCATGTAACCTGAAAGAACTGTCGAGTCAACGTTTACACAAACTCGCCACTGTTTTGGAGTTTCCGGCTGTTCAGCCGAAAGTAGTTTGTGATAAACGAGGTAAAAATGTATGCTTTTACAACACTGGTTTCTTTCTTCCATTTTAAATCAAAGTATATGATAACTATTTTTGTCGAGTTGTTTTAATTTATGTCAATTGATATATCAGCTGTTAGATCGTACATACATTGCTTAATGTTTACATACCGTGGCAACTCATATGAGTAAAATAAATAAAAAATATATGTCAGTATAAGTAATATTAAGGATGGACAAAATGCATTTAAAACGGTATAAAACGAACCGTTTTGACAAGAATACTGTACTAACGCTTGAGCTACGCCAGTTGATGACTGTATACTAAACGTTTTACAAAGAGAATCTATGTCTTGACAATAATACGTGGTAAATGTGTGTCCCACTTACACCAAACCAGTCATATTCGTATAAAGAAACCTATTTTCCTTATGACGAAATATTAAACATGATTAAAATAATCATTGCCAAAAAGAGGAATTACATAATTATGTACATGCTTACAAAAATATGTTTTACAATGTTATCATAAGATGGCATACATTTCCATCCACTAATTGATTTAATAAAAATGATTAAACAGTTAAATGATTTTAATATATTGTTCTATTTACTCCATTTTCACAGTATTCACATACAATAAAGTTTGTCATAAATTAAAATTCATGAGACACAACCAACGTGCTCAGGGCCACAAATGCATTAAAGCCGAGTGTTCGCATCAAATAACTAAAATAAAATACCGACTATGTGTCTAATGTAGTAGTTAGTTAGTAAAACGGCACGTTCGTGTTAGATCATCATATTAAATTTGGAACTTGCATGATAAAGTTTTCCAGTTGATATGACGGAGTTTCAACGGAAAATATCAAACATTGTGTATTGTCCTTTATAGTAATACAATGTAATATAAGACACGTTTAAGTTTAATAACGACACAAACAATACTCGACAATACCAAAAACGTTATTTATGACCATAACTCTATACGTTCAAACTTGATACAGCAGTTTAGAAGTATATTCATGTATCTGTAAATGCGCATTTGTATGTATTTTGTGAAGTACAACGTTTTCCTGTATACTAGTTACTAACCAATATACATTTTAATATACTATATACTATACTATTTATAAATCATGATTTTTCTTCCTTTTAAACGTTATCAGTATCGAGTATGTCTCTTGTTTCTCCGCAAATAGTTATGGTGTCACCTAAAACCCTTTTCGTAAGCATTATTCCAATCTTCTTATTCCGAACGCTGATATTTTGTCCTTAAACTTGAAGAAAATATTCCTGATGTTAGTAGTCCAATCCAGCCAATGTTTTGCTTCAGCTCATAAGCGAAAGAATTTGATACATTATCTTGAAATAGATTGTCGCAATAGTAAAATTGCAAAGCAATACCTGCTTAAATAGCAAGGATCCCACAAGATTTGGTTCTTAAATGGACAGAAATCAGACGTGAGGTCACTCTTGTTGGAAAAGAAACTACATCCAGACACATTGGAAGCGGGAAAGTTTGTTTATTTATCAAATGTCTTGCAATGTTAAGAGAAACAGCTCTTGATAGCAAGAAAAAGATACCCGCGGGTTTGTAGCATGTAGTTCTGCAGTGTTTGATTGGCTTAAAATGTTCTAAAAGCAGCTTATACGAACAGGAAAGGTCGGTGAATTTCACTATTATTTGCGTATTGTATATATAGCTAGCAATGAAATCGACATACAGGTCTGAATTCGTTTTATTCTATGTACAAATACAACTACACGCAGCTGAGTATTCAGGTGTTTTTGGCGCGCGAATACTGTAGCAGCGATACAATCAGCAATATAAACCCCTGTATATTAAACATTGCTATAACGTACGAGAACAATAGCGATTTAAGGTCTGCTTTAAAATGTGCACCCTATAGAAGCTGATTTCTACCATAATTGGGCGGCGCGAAAAGGCGACAAATCACTGGTTTACCGCGTGTTCGTGCTGGTGGGTTGTCAAACGATAGTTTTTGCGTGGCGAATTGTCTCCCCAATAACAGCCAAAACAGCTTACACAGCATCCAGTCATGTCCGGGGACCCCTGCCCAGTGCAATTAAAAATCTGGGATGCAAGGAGATGTATTTTACAGCGGTTTAAGTACTATCAGATATTTAAAGTACCAAGCGGGGTATTTATGTCTGACTCGATACACGCTATGCATTGAATAACAAACAATACTGATATGGATATTGCTCAATGTTCTCGATCACGCATTTAGCGAAAATATAATACCCAGCTTGGTATTCATCCCTGGCTAGGTATTGGCTACTCACGTAATTCGAATACCTAATACCATACTGGCTATAAGAGGCTGGCTGGATAATCGTTATCAATGCGAATACCGAACTGGGTAAGTTGGGTTTTGGAGTCTGTCTAAATGTACTCTATCAAGTATTTTGTAAATACTCAATACCCAGCTATTATTCATCCCTGGCTCGATATTCGGTTTATTTTGAATCACCAAAACCGAGCTGGGTATTGGAGGCTGGCTTGATTTTCGCCATCATGTATCATACTTGAATACCCAATACCCAGCAAGCTATTCATCCCTGGCTCGATATTCGGTATGATTTGAATACACAATACCGAGCTGGGTATTGGAGGCTGGCTAGATATACGCCATCATGTATTTCGCGAATACCCAATACCCAGCTAGTTATTCATCCCTGGCGGCTCGATACTCGGTATATTATGAATACCCAACACCGAGCTAGGTATTCATCCCTGGCGGCTCGATACTCGGTATATTATGAATACCCAACACCGAGCTGGGTATTGGGTATTGGAGTCTGTCTGGATGTACGCTATCGAGAATTTTCTCGAATACCCAATATCCAGCTCGGTATTCATCACTGGCTCGATATTCGGTATGGTTTGAATACCGAATACCGAGCTGGGTATTGGAGGCTGGTTAGATATTCGCCATCATGTTTTTCGCGAATACCCAATACCCAACTAGGTATTCATCCCTGGCTCGATATTCGGTATATTTTAAATACCGAATACCGAGCTGGGTATTAGAGGCTGGCTAGATATTCGCCATCATGTATTTCGCGAATACCCAACACCCAGCTAGGTATTCATCCCTGGCTCGATATTCGGTATATTTTCAATACCGAATACCGATCTACGTCCTGGAGGCTGGCTAGATACCCAATACTCAACTAGGTATTCATCACTGACTCGGTATTCGGTATAATTTGATTACCCAATACCGAGCTGGGTATTGGAGTCTTGCTAGATATTAGCTATCATGTATTTCGCGAATATCCAATACCCAGCTAGGTATTCGTCCCTGGCTTGATACTCGGTATAATTTGAATAACCAATACCGAGCTGAGTATTGGAGTCTGCCTGGATGTACGCTATCGTGAATTTTCTCGAATACCAAATACCCAGTTGGGTATTCATCCCTGGCTCGATATTCAGTATGTTTTGAATACACAATACCGAGCTGGGTATCGGAGTCTTTATGGATGTACACTATGATGTATTTTCTCGAATACCCAATACACAGCTGGGTATTCATCCATGGCTCGATATTCGGTACATTTTGAATACCCAATACCGAGCTGCGTTTTGGAGTCACTGTGAATGAACGCTATCATGAATTTTCACGAATACCCAATACCAAGCTAGGTATTCATCCCTGGATCGATATTTGGTATATTTTGAATACTGAATACCGAGCTTTGTATTGGAGGCTGGCTAGATATTCGCCATCATGTATTTCTTGAAAACCCAATACCCAGCTAGGTCCGTGTCTCGATATTCAGTATATATTCAAAACCGAATACCGAGTTGTGTTTTGGAGGCTGACTAGATATTCGCCATCATTTGTTTCGCATAAATACCAATACCCAGCCAGGTATTCATCCCTGGCTCGATATTCGGTATATTTTGAATACCGAATACCGATCTGGGTATTGGAGGCTGGTTAGATATTCGCCATCATGTTTTTCGCGAATACCCAATACCCAGCTAGGTATTCATCCATGGCTCGATATTCGGTATATTTTAAATACCGAATACCGAGCTGGGTATTGGAGGCTGGCTAGATATTCGCCATCATGTATTTCGCGAATTCCCAACACCCAGCTAGGTATTCATCCCTGGCTCGATATTCGGTATATTTTCAATACCGAATACCGAGCTACGTACTGGAGGCTGGTTAGATATTCGCCATCATTTATTTCTTGAATACCCAATACCCAGCTAGTATATTCATCACTGGCTCGGTATTAGGTATAATTTGATTACCCAATACCGAGCTGGGTATTGGAGGCTTGCTAGATATTCGCCATCATGTATTTCGCGAATACCCAATACCCAGCTAGGTATTCGTCCCTGGCTTGAAACTCGGTATATTTTGAATACCCAATACCGAGCTGGGTATTGGAGTCTGTCTGGATGTACGCTATCGTGAATTTTCTCGAATACCCAATACCCAGCTGGGTATTCATCCCTGGCTCGATATTGTGTGTTTTGAATACACAATACCGAGCTGGGTATCGGAGTCTGTCTGGATGTACGATATGTAGTATTTTCTCGAATACCCAATACCCTGCTGGGTATTCATCCCTGGCTCGATATTTGGTATATTTTCAATACCGAATACCGAGCCGGGTATTAGAGTCCGGCTAGATATACGCCATCATGTATTTCGCGAATACCCAATGCCCAGCTAGGTATTCATCCCTGGCATGATACTCGGTATATTTTCAATACCCAATACCGAGCTGGGTATTGGAGTCTGTCTGGATGTACGCTATCGTGAATTTTCTCGAATACCCAATACCCAGCTGGGTATTCATCCCTGGCTCGATATTGGGTATGTTTTGAATACACAACACCGAGCTGGGTATCGGAGTCTGTCTGGATGTACGCTATGAAGTATTTTCTCGAATACCCAATACCCAGCTGGGTATTCATCCCTGGCTCGATATTTGGTATATTTTCAATACCGAATACCGAGCTGGGTATTGGAGTCTGGCTAGATATACTCTATCATGTATTTCATAAATACCCAATGCCCAGCTAGGTATTCATCCCTGGCTCGATATTTGGTATATTTTGAATACCCAATACCGAGCTGGGTATTGGAGGCTGGCTAGATATTCGCCATCATGTTTTTCGCGAATACCCAATACAAAGCTAGGTATTCAGCTCTGGCTCGATATTCGGTATATTTTGAATACCGAATACCGAGCTGGGTATTGGAGGCTGGCTAGATATTCGCCATCATGTATTTCGCGAATACCCAATACCCAGCTGTGTATTCAGCCCTGGCTCGATATTAGGTATATTTTGAATACCCAATACCGAGCTGGGTATTGGAGGCTGGCAAAATATTGAATACCCAATACCCATTACCTAGCCAACTTCATGGACGTAGGTTATGAATGAGAACTTGTTTATCTATACACCGCCCATTTTTCACAAAGTACATTCACACGGGTGTTTCAGTGACGTCTGTTAATCATAACAATTCAAAATGACTTCAGCTTCATTGACAAATATTGAGCGAAGAATCAACGTCATACATTTTGATAAATACAGTGAAAATATTATGCTAACAAGCGCAAATTAAAAGCATATTTACACAACGTAAACCTTTTTTGTGGACTTAAAGTTAAAATATGTAGTACAAATGTGGTTTTATTGCGCTGCATAATGACGAAATGATTTGTTAGTCACAATTTTTCTATCGAGCGTTTAGGACGTGCATTTTAAGGAACAATTTCTTCGAATTTCTATAACTATTTTCAAAGCATTAGGTTCCGCCCATTATTTGTTGCAGAATAACCCATGGTTGATTTTCTTCTTTATCTATGGAAAACTAGCCGCGTGCCGTGTTAGAATGTTTTATTTAATAAAGTATTATAGTTGTCGGTGTAATCAAAAGTCATAGTGAAAAAAAATATTTTATTAAAATTAGAATTATAACGCGCAACAGAAAAATGACGTTTTCTAAAGAGCAATTATGGCAATGTAGTATTTTTTAAAATAATTTGTACCAATGCTAATTATAAAAAAAAAACGTTTCAATGTATTTTGATTTCAGAGTGGTATAAATTGCATTGTTGGTTAAATAGATTAAAGTACATCATATTTATGTTTAATGCCTAAGCAAAAATAGAAAGGTAGCCGTCCGATTTTAAAGAACTCTACAGCATCGGGAATTTTTGGAATCTGACAGGCGCTGCGCGTTATATATATTTTTTGCCTAGCGTGGTCACAAACTCAATCGGTCGCCGGACGATTTTCGCCGACTGACATGGGGAACAAGCAGTTTGAGCAACGGGCGACTACGGCCAATAACCGGACGGCGCCCGTGCGCTGAATACATGAACCGGACGATAGCCGCTCGGGATTGTAGATGACTGAAAATCAAATGTATTGAAAAAGGTATCCATTCAATGTAAGTCGGCCGGACGCCGCCAGGAAGGTTATCTCTCGTACGCCGTTGAAATTTGACGATGTTTTTAAAGTAGACAAATCGTACGGCCACCGCCCTATCCAAGAAAATGCCGTTTGGCGATCAGGCGATGTCCGGCCGAGGTTTTTTCGAACTCCCTGACCCCAAAAGAAATCGCCCGGTCGCCGTTAACTTTTAAGTATTTATTAAACTTCGACGGGCGCCGTCCGATGAGCTAACTTTGCAGCTGCAACCGCCCGATTGCAACGGCGGCCATGCGGTCACCGTTCAATTTTGCTCGATTTTGGATAAAATAGACGCCATCCGGCGGCAGTTAGTTATTTGTGACCGGGACATAAGTTACAACAAGAATGGACGCGGTCCGATTTAACAAATTGTCAAACATCGGTGATATCTGAAATCTGACAGGCGCCGCGGGCGCCCAAGGCTTTTCGCTAATTGACTTGTGAAACAAGCAGTTTGAGGGACCGGGCGGCGCCCGGCCGATGAGCGTACGGCTCCTGAGTGGTTTATATGTATATCGAACGGTCGCCGCGCAGGATTGTAGATCATTGCAAGTAAAATTTATTGAAAGAAGTGTCGAATGTCGAATGCAAGCCGACAGGTCGCCGGACAAAACGGGGGCTACTGGCGCCAGGAAGGTGCCCGAACGGTCGCCGTTAAAATCGGAACAATGTTTAAAAGTAAAAAACAGACGTACTGCCACCGCCCGATCTAAGCAAACGCCTTCCAGGTGCCCGGCAGATGTGTTCTGACCTCCATGACCCCGAGATAAATTGCCCGGTCGGCGTTACCTTTTAAGAAGTCCTTAAACATCGGCGGGCGCCGTACGAATAGAACTGTTTGCAGCTGCCACCGACCGATTGCAGCTGCTGCTTGGCAGGTGCCGTCCAATTTTGCCCGATTTTGGGTAAAACAGACGTCTTCCGGCGGCATTTCCTTATTTGTGAACATAATTGTGCAACATGCAGGTCTCAAACACAGTACATGTAATACAATCATGAAGTTAAATACATGCATATATTTGTTTCGAAATAAGTGTTCAATGTGTTCTAATCTTATGATTTAAGAACTACACTTTGTTAGATCTAAAACCAGTTTTAACAGGTATAACCGTCAAAAACTGGATATGACATATACAAATATTATTGATGACGCCAACGAATATTTGATCAACCAAGAATTCTAAAGCATGTTCGTGGCCATTGTAAACTAATTGGCATTCTTTTCCACAGTCGTACGATTGCGAAATAAATTTGTATGGTCTACAAACAGTCTGTCCCTTACCTTTATGCAAAACTTATGATGCATGCATAACTTGTTTTGATCATAGAGTCCACATTGCTTGAAGGTACCCCGCAAAGAAAGATTACAATATACATTTGTTATAACATTCCTGATTCTTTTTAGGAGAATATTCTATTATCCAAAAGATAGCTTTTGACATACGGTTGAGTTGTGTTACATATACATTAGCTTTTGTTGGTTATTATTCAAACATTGTGCTGGCACCATATCAGTACTGTAGTACATATTTTATTTCTTAATTTTTTTAGGTACAATACCATTAACGCTATCTTATTACATATACCATTTCGGAATGTACATTCATATTTCATACTTCAATGCTGGTTTAGAAATCCATGTTGACATTAAAACATCAAGTAACAAGTCGGTATATTTCGAATATGCGGGTGATTGTGTCGACATTGTACGGCTCAGGTTTGTACTGGATCGTCGTCACTGTGACTTTTCGTTTGTTATCACAATCCGTGTATGACACTAATAGTCCTTTTTCAATATAAGAACTTTATTATTTGAAACAAGATATTTGCCTATAGAAAGCCTATTAGTCTATAAAAAAGTTTGAAAACTTTCGGCAAGTCGTTTAATAATACTGATGACCGCATATGTACAGTCTATCCAAGAACCGTCGACTTTTTCTTAAACATTTCTTAAACTTCGTCGTGATAATTGTTTATTGTTGCATTTTTCTTGAATAGCATTTCCAATGGCACATGGTCGTTGACATATAATTGTAGCAATACTACTTATGACCGGAACTGAGGGATTTGGCATTGGTAATGTAGTTATTCCTGTATAATTGATAAAGTAAGCTGCATGTTTTAATCATTGTAAACAAATGTCTGTTCAATAAAGTTGTAAGTAAACAAAAACACACTATAAATAAGCAAAAGTGACATGTATTATCAGACCAGAAGTTTTTATTACCATTTTCCTCCAGAAATAAAAAAGGCTTGACACTTGTTTACAGATATCACGTATAATTATAGTCAAACATTTGTCCATTATAATTTATGCTTTGCATTAACCGTTTAAGCTAGTAAGCTGTATGTGTCAAAATATAAGCAGACGAGTGAACCCAATCACAAACTGTAAAACTGTATAATTTGCATAGTTATAATACAAACTGGGCGTAAGCAAACACCAAAGGTACACTATGTTTTACTGTGCGTAGAGAAATGACTCGCGAAAGCTGGTAAAATTACAATTAAAACGTCAATTAGGCGCAGTTCATTTGTTTTATGCTTGTTCACGATTTTAATGCTCGCAATATGTCTTGTCTATGGTCAAGTGAAACTGTGTGCCTGCAGCGATATTAATCGAGCTATGCTCGGAACAAGTTATATCTCTGTGTGGGATGATCAAAATTGGTGACGCAAAAAACAGCAACAACTGAATACTCCCACTAAAACAACGACAACAACAATTACTACAACTTCTACTACTACTACTACTACTACTACTACTACTTCTACTGCTACTACTACAAATGCTACTTCTACTACTTCTACTACTACTGCTGCTGCTGCTGCTGCTGTTGCTGCTACTGCTACTACTACTACTACTACTACTACTACTAATAATAATAATAATAATAATTATAATAATAATAATAATAATAATAATAATAATGCAAGTTTGTTTTCCTTTGTTTATTTTTTAGGGGGGTGGGGGGGTAAGATTAATTTTTATGGGTAGGTAGCGGGATATGAAACAATATATAACAATATTTTGGCTTAAGTTATAATTGTTGAAAATATCAAAGAAAAATCTGCTAAACCTTAATCTGAACTTCTGAACTTAAAAGCTTTGATTACAGATTTTTCAAATTTCGTGCGTTTGTTCTAGATCAACACTGCCAGTAGAACAATACCTTATTCATGTTGCAGATCGACCATGAACTGGTTCTTTCAGAAATAAATTGTAAAGTAATGTATTATATTACAACTTGGAAGACATTCCATTTTGTTTGCGTTTTGTTTCGGTAACGGCCCGGATGATTTTCGTAAATAACCCAGAAGCGCCTATAAAAAGGGACTATATTTACAATTCAGTCACTTGCTCTGGTCCTGTGTTGTCATTACTGTGTCTCAGAAGCTTTGTGACAGTCATACTGCAGCGGGAAAATGGTAATCGCTTCATTTGATAACTTTATTCATTTGTAGAGTAATGTATGCGCATTTAAAATATTATTAGAAAATCGTCATAGTTAAATGTTTACTGATTATTATATTGACACACACGAAGATCAACAATCACATTAATTTTACAATATATTATTATTATTATTATTATTATTAATGAATTCGTGTGTAACACGTGTGTTATGTGATTTATCAGATCAATAGGTTGTTTTTATGAATATATAACAAAATACAGATTAATTTCTTTATTCCAATATATTCTTGTTCTTGAATTAATTTTCAAAATGAAACTCTGTATATATGAGATTTCAATGAACATAATTCTTATACTAAGTATATCGAATATACGCATTTATTATATATAACGACTATTTCTGTAATAGTATTCAAATACAACGATGACTTATAATACTATTGTTATTAGAAAATAAATTTCAAATTGTAATGAAGTAGACTTTTTGTAAACAAATATGATTTCCGCATGCACGGCTACATATAATGGAATGCATCAGTACTTTATTTCTGCAAATCTTTTTGGTAGTTCTTAATTCAAAAATAGTATTTCCGTTAAGTAGTATTTATGTATCGTCTGATCATCTTGCAGTTACAAAATAGTACCTATAACGCTGTATAGTATATTCACAGTCTGTCTGTCATATCCAAATCCTAAATATCCTAAAGCAGAGTGATACCGAGCATATTTAACACAAATCACTTTAGTGGTGTTAGTTGCAATTCTCGTTACATGACAATATACACATAATATTGTTCATATTTGTGAATATATTTAAAATAAGCAGCTGCCAACTACAACACTTCTCATATTTATTTAAATGTACACTTAAGGAGTTTGCTTGTTTACTGGGTTTTTCAGCCTTCGTCAATTTTCTGCGTGTTTGCTCTGTTGCTGGCGTATGAAAACATGAATCCATGTGAATCTGCAGGTATGAAGTTTGGTACATTTTGTCCAGTTAAAATAATAAGCATGCATACACGACTATATATTCTACATATATGTTGTCTAAGTATAAATGTCATCCATGCAAAAGCTGTTGTTCGTCTACCAGTGTGTTTGATATTTCTTCTGTTATTTAGTTTCTGCATGCCTTTATTAAAGTTATTTTAAAATGTTTAATTTAGAAGTTTGCAAATACATGTTGTTCTATCATCATCATCATCATCATCATCATCATCATCATCATCATCATCATCATCATCACCATCATCATCATTTTCACCCTCCTCATCATTGACGTCGTCGTCGTCGTCTGCCGTATCATAATGATTCAAACCGGGTTAATGTTGTTTGTTATTAGATGTTAACGCTACTCCTTGCACCAACGGAGGCACGGAGTGTAGCGCAATCGCCAACTCTGTCTGCGATGTAACGACCACCCAGAAGTGCAAGTGTGCACTTTATGCACCGATGTCAACCACTACGTGTCCAGCAACAGGCAAGGATTACTTATTACCATATTTTTAAAAATGAATTGTATACGTGCTATAAATTTTACTTGTATTTACTAAATGCATTTAATGTAATATTAACGTATATGTTTGTACCATCAATGCATTCCATTTACATCCTTATTGACCAAGTTACATTTAGGTTCCATATGTTCTGTCATTTATCTATCGAAAACATTAAGGATATCAGTTAAAACTATTGCTCATTAAATTATCTTAATGTTTCAGAAAAAGGCAAATACATTTTCTTACAGCTAAGCACATATTACAATAACATGCATACATTTCATGAAAATTTTACTTACATGTGTATGGTTATGTTGCAATGTTGTAACTCGTTATTTTAGTAGTGTCTATCTAAACAGCATGTACCGCACATACGACCTGCACCGGTCTAGACTCTAACTCGGAATGCTCTGGAACCGCCTCCACTGACAAATGCCGATGCAAGACTGGGTACAGTCTGGCAGTTGATGGGAAATGTTATCAGGGTATGTATTGCCCGTACTTAAACCACGTTGTGCATACATGCTAGTAAAGTATTGGTCCATTGATTTAGCTAATTCTTTTTGTAGAAAACATATTACCATGTAACTGCTTTGCTTTCCGAAACCTTCCTAATACAGACAGTGCTATGATATCGTTTTTAAGAAATATACCCCCCTCTCTCCCCCCCAAAAAACAAACAAAACATACGGTATATATGTATGCAAACATCACTATAATTGGTTTCCACTGTGTCGCTTTACTGTTCTTGATTGAGCATAATGACTGAACTTATTATGTAACATTATCTCAAAATGCGATGCAGAATTTGTGTATTAAATTATTTCAGCTACAATAATCATTTCTAAAAACACGAAACACTTTATGTATGTTTAACTTGTTTACAGATGTTACCTCCACTGTATGTACTGCTACCGGCCAGGAATGTAGCGCTATCACCAACGCCTTGTGTGACACGACAACGCTGAAGTGTAAATGCGGAGGGATATCAGCGATGATAGCAAATACATGTACAGGCAAAGGTAAACATGACTAATTGATTCACACCTTACATTCATTTAATTTTACAATACGAGATGTCAAGCCTTCCTGCAAACTAAACAAGCTAAAATTAAATCGCAATTCTATTGAATTGTATATTTTATTATAGTAAATTCTTGATAACGGTTAATGTATGGTCAATTGATTTTGTCAGCTTTGATTACATTGGTGAAAATGTTAAATGTTTATCTTTTATTGATGTGTCATTATTGGTTGTATAGTGCTTATTATCAATAAAACATACATGTATGTTTTTTTGTCAGACCAAAATGAAATTGTCTTCCAAAAAATTAGTTTCGTCGTCTTTGAAGAAATATCAGTTGTCAGTTAAATTTCTATTCAGCATGTATCACCGCTGCTACTTGCACCGCTTTGGACACCAACTCGGAATGCTCTGGAACCGCAGCCACGGACAAATGCCGGTGCAAGACTGGGTTCAGCATAGGAAGTGATGGAAAATGTGCTTCCGGTGTGTGCCACTTATTAAATATACACGTGTTATACCTTAAAATTCCAAACCGATCCAAACAGAGATGACTTAGACTCAAGTGTATCAAGTTTAATACGTATGCAAGAAACATCTAGCTTCTAGTAGTGAGCACACAATCTTTTGAAAACGAATATGACGATATGTCGGGGCCGCGAGTGAAATTTCGACACGAAAGTATTACATAGTATTTATTGCATTTTCCCATGTTATTAGTGTATGTCAGGGTGTTCAAAGTATTGTCACGTCTTTTAGATACGTTACGTAAAGCATTTAAAAGTTCAGTCATTCGGCTTTTTTGTATTGCAGGTGCGGCTTCTGTTCTGGCCTCCATGACGATGCTTCTGGCCTGCTTCTTAACAAGCATTTTATAAATGAATTTTCAGTCCAACATTATTGCTTTTGACTTTTGACAGAATTAGTTCTGAGTATTCTGGAAAAAAATTAAAGTTCCATGTTTTAACAGTTATTTTGACAATTGACGTTTCAAACCTGTTTTGAATGCTAATCGCTATTATCCCTCAATTATCCGTCAATTAACAAACAATATATATAGTATGCGTTATGTGTGTTTTAGTTTTGGACATTTTAAATAATCCAAGTTCAGTTTATTTAATGGATTTGTTGATTACATTATTTCATTGTTTTTGACATTGCATATACTACTTTTGAAATTTTATATTGCGAATGTAAAACAACAAAAAATAGTTATTTTATTGAAAGACACTGTGAAAACATCGTAATGAAATGTTCGTGTGTGATAAAAAAAAGTAAGCTATATTATGCAAACGATATTTCAGACACCAATTTTTACAGGAATCATGTCTGTATTTTTATGTCTACTTTTGTAAAAAGGCATCTACGTGAGTTTGCAAATATGGCTTGTATGATCACATGAGCTAACAGTAAATAAATGAAATAAAATGAATGAGGAAATGTACGGTAACAACGAACTGTACACATAGTAATAAAAGTATAAGGGTTAATTATTGTAAGCCTATGGTTTGCCTTTGATGTGCGTGCAAAATAAATTTGATGTTAAACTCTTCGTTTTTATTCTGCAGGAAACTCGAATGACAACTGTCCTGCACCGACCTTTCTAATAAACATCCTGTATACTTAATGAACACATCCTACAGAAAACGTTTATTGTAATAAATGAATGTGTTTACACTTGCTCCAACGATCAGGTGATAATTCCGAATAAATATACAATTTGTAGCAGAACACAACAAAACGCGTTCATGCCAAGTATACTACAACTCTAAAAAGAAGTGCTGAAAAGTGTTTCATTTTGTGTGTTGCTTGAAATAAAAATCAGGGTTTCAACAACAGTTGTTTAGTAGGGGTGTTGAATAAATGTTTCAGTTTTACTATCTAAAATGTACATGATAGAACAAAATGGAAAAACAGCTTAACAATGTCCTGCAGTGTGTGATTATTTGAAATAATGTAAATAATCAATTAATATATATAATTTTCAAGCAACACATGTCATTTCCGAATCATCATATATTAAAGCTCAATATGTTCCTTGGTTGGTAACTTATGCGTTCAAATGCTCATATTTTAACAAGATGCAGAGAGGAAGTGCTACTTTAAAAATAGAAAAACGTTTATGTACATCACTGTCGTTTATGTAAAAAACAAGGAAATATCTGTGGAAGAATATGATAGAAGACTGATGAAACCCCTGAGATATCCCAATGAGAGAAATCCGCGAGTCTTTTTTTAGGCAAGTGACCAATTGCCTATACAATTCCTGACAAAACGCACAACACAACACAAATAAAAAAAATGATTCACTGTGACCTCGTGACATTGCACAAGAACTAGGCTAACTAGGCAGAACATTTTATAATAAAATGTAACGTTGAACTTTGCTGCTATGCAGACAAGTTAAAGTTTAACACACTTTGTCATTATCAATGGAAGGGAAACAACCCACTCGCATTTGATATTTGACATTATATTATTTACCCAATATTTAAAATCAAATTGATTTAAAACACCAATACTGAGTCAGTTGATTTGTAATATTTTGAAGTGACCTGATATTATATTTAAAAAAATAAATAGCGGCAGTTAACACGTACCGTTTTATTTCTAGGGAAATTGAACATAATAATAACATTGCCTCTATTTGCAACAAATTTTACTGTAAGGGTATGACGCGTCTTATTTAAAGCAACTAATGTAAATGAGGAATATCGGATCTGTTTTTCTGGTTTAAAACATTTCCGAATATAAAGCTTTGAATATATATTGCTATATCTCTCATCTCAAGGCACCAGAAATAAAACATTATATCATACAACTTTTATCACATACAGTATCAATACACAGTCAGGTTATGACGATAAAAGCTGGACCAGTAGAACCAGACAATGAGATCTTATTTAAAACACAGTTTTGCAAACCTCTTTCGAAAAAATAAACTAACTTTAAATAACTATACTTATCCAGTATATATATTCAAATGCAATTTAAAAATAAATGTATGTTGCTATTTAAATGGCAGTGAGTACTAATATTTTAAAACTAAACTCGGGTGTCAAAAATTGCCCCATTTTGAATTATCAGGTTCGATTTTAAAGAAACATAAAACAAGATATACAATAACATTCAGAGTCGTCTGAGCGCTCATTCAGCGTTTATGGTTGAAATTCAGAATATCAGATTTACGAAAATCTGACTTGTTATAAATGAAATGTTATTGAACTGATTTGAAAGAACAACATTAAATAGTATAAGTCGATTACCCCGTAAACCATTCAAACCCATTCAAACTATTGTCTCATAAAAATATTTAACTAGAAAAAAGAACAAGTTTTGCAATCTGCCCCTGTCATAGCATTTCTGTACCCACATGCTTTCCAGCAATGCTTTTTACGATTGAAATATTGACCGTTGGATACTGCTATAGTTGTTGCGTTAGTCGGGTGATTTGTTTAACATAAGTTGAAATTCAAAACACCGCAACTATATAGCTTGCTCCTATTCAGGCCTCATTATTTTTTAAATAGTTGAACGTTTAGGCATGTCCATTTATAGCCTACTTTTAATCATCTTTGAATACTCAAACTAAAATGATTAAATGAATGACTAAATGAATTAATATTTGAATAAATGAATGAATACCTACATAAATAAATTTATTATATAACTGTATTATACAAACTACTAATAATTTGCTACTTACTGCTACATGTACATTTCATTTTGTGTGTAAAATGATGTTCTAGTATAAATGAAGGTGTGGTAAATTTGTTCTGTAAAACGCAATACTTCTAAAACCAAATCAATACAATTAATAGTTATAAGTTTATATGTAACATTGGAATCATAGGTGCTCAACTTTTTGTTTCCATTAAACCAACCGATAACTCTGACGACTTTAGTTTCGCTATACAAGCAAGGGAGACAATCTCGATGAAGTTTTGCAAAGTAAATACCAGTTAATGTTCGTGAAACCTGCGTCGACATAAATATATATCCAAAAATGTCTCTTCTCAGATAATATGTTAAGTATCACTATGCACCGCTCGGCTAGCTCAGTTGGTAGAGCGCTGGACTGTCAATCCGGGGATTGTGAGTTCGAACCCCAGCCGGACACATAACTTGTTTGGGGATTGGTCATAAAATAATTTATACGACCATTCTCCCCCTATCTCTAATCCATGTAGGGCAGTTGTCAGTTACAGGCATACGTATGTTCTCTTAGTGTTAGTAAACCGCTTTGATCGGCTAAGCTTGCCCAGGAAAAGTGTGAGAAGGTTGACTGACCGTCGTGATATGACTGAAATACTGTTAGAAACAGCGAAAAATCCAAACAAACAAACACACAAACTTTTGTTTCTTTTAGAAAGCACTGAACATTTGTCATTGAAAATACATATTTATATATATTATAAAGTATCTGTTTTGTCCCGATGCAGCTGGAGTTTTGCTTTGTTTATATTAGTATTTAAATATTTAGAAGCATGTATCAATTTGTATAAATTAAATTTTAGTTGATAATGAGGGGACAAAACCATTCACTAAAAATAAGGGGACTCGTGATGTTCGGTTTATAAAAACGCTACAATCGTATGTAGTTATAAATCGTCTGATCTACCTGGATGGATTCGTCAGTGTTTATAACGGTTCTCACTTGCCAATGTCATATCTTCATCAATATCAGATCTTATTTTATTAAATCCAAAATAACTGTGTGATTTTAATAAAGTTTTAATATCAATTAAAAAATAATATTGTTAAAGTGACATTACCGTTCGGAACAATTCTCAGAAATAATAATAAATAGCTGTATACTTATAAGGAAATATAGTTTAAAATAATCACTGTGTATATAAAAGAAACTAATACATAAATATAACTTCTTATCGCGAAGACAAAACGCATACATGTATACTTATTAATTTGGATGGTATAATATCTAAATTATAACTTTTTAGAAAAGTTTGACACACTATAACCGATCATAATATGTTTCGTTGTATTGGATTATCCTATAATATATACCGGTAAGCACCATTTCATAATTCGTATGTCTTCATTCCATTACAAAACATGATTTTGGAACGATTTATTTTCTACGACATTTAAAACAACTTATATGTTGTATTCCTTTACTTTTGGCACAAGAGAAGTACCAAGGTATAGGCATTTTGCATTCAGTTGTTCGATAGTTGCTTGACAGCAGAAGTTTGAGATATTACAAAAATAACTATTCAACATTGCATCCAATCAGGGTTTCCCGCAGGATATCATGAAGGCATGTCGTCATCCACACCCCCTTAGCCCCTCCCCCGAAATCGGCCGTTCCGTTTTCTCCCACCTTCTCAAAATCAGCCACATCGTTTGCTGCACCAATGCTCAACCCCACCTGCCCGAAATCGGCCGCAATGCTCTATCGGCGGCAACCTAATCGGCCGCAATGTTTGACCCCACCTGCCGGAAAACAGCGGCGCAATTCTCAACCTTACTCAAAAAGCTTAGCTTTATCCTCCTTGAAATTATGTCATGACCGCTCGTTGTATCAAACACTTTCTATTACCTTAATTCGTTTCGATTAAAAAGTTCATGCGGACATTAAAAGCCGAAAAAGTCAACCTTTGTTTTTAAATACTAGTACTGTAATACGCGGTTCCTAATCGACATAAAATACGATCGTGTATCTCAAGGTAAACAGCCCTTTTTGATACAAAAGCGCACGAAAATTATGTCGCCATGAACACAAAAAAACGTGCATGGACTGGTCTTGTGCTTAATTGCATATGTAGTGTTTTGTGAACCAAATGATGTTTGACGACGTCAAAATGTGCTATAAAATTAGGCTGTTTACTACATTATTCGTTTTAGTATTTTTGAATGTCAATTTTTGAAACGGATTACGTAATGACCAGGATAAAATTAAAAGGTAAATATAACAAAGAAATGTTTTAAAATTTCCTGGCAACCGCTGTATTTGTTGTCAAAAAGTTTTTAATTAAAAGTAAGGTATAAACTTCAACCTTAATGATTGGATAATGATATCATCGTGGGAGGAACTACACTGTTAAGTCACTTGTCAATCACACTGTTGGAAGTGTGACCTTATCGATTAATACGGCGTTTGTTTATGGCCTATCGATTAAAGATCTATGTAATTAGATCATGGGATTAATGGTTGTCGCTTTGAACATTAAGGAATGTCGGCGTTTTTTAAGCAGGTCGGCAAACAACTTCTTGCTTTGAAGATGTGTCGGGCACGACAAGCGATACAGGCCTGCGAGAAACCCTGAACATGCATGTTACATGTATATTACATGTATATAAAGTATATTTGTTGGTTTCGGTAAAATGTCAATTTTAATTCACGAGTGTTCATAGAAATTTATATTTTCACGAGTGGCGCAGCCATGAGTAAAACTTTCTATTTTTTATGATGACTAGTGAATAAAAAAATCCAAATTATACCGAAACCAACACATTTACTTTTTCTTTTATGATAAAGAAATTGTTTTTTTGGTATTTTCCGACTAACCGGTGAAAAAGTAGGTCCATTATCAAAGTAGTAATTCAATGTTTTAAAACAGTGAATTACCAATTTTATTTTCACTGTTCAAAACAGTGAAATTACAATTTTTTATTTTGCTGCTATTTCCCTATTAACCACAGGAAATCATAAAATAAATATGTGTTTGTCATTACCATTAACTTAAGAAATACCCGGTATATTGGTATACATCTTACGTAAAAAAAACGAAAGTAATAGTTGTAGCATACTTTGACTGAAATAGGTTAGTTATTTAACGAGCCCGCAAGGCTCAATGACACAATGTCGAAGGGCGCTACAAGTGTTTTATACCATAGTTACCAATTACATCGCAACTTTCTACAATGCCGATCTCAATGGGCATTTCCTAGACGAAATGTGATGTCTGACAAACTATACACCTGTGTCGTTTCCAAATTTAGCGCAGTCGCATGGTCACGTGATGCGGTCCGAATGTGTAAGGTTACCGTGCAATAAGTAGCGTGCGTATGAATTACAAATTATTTTCTATATACCGCACGATACTTATTGCACGATAAGCTTGCATATATGGCTCCGCCCACCAGTTACCGTTCTGATATCACAGTTATTGAATACCAAAAAACATAGAAAACTCTGAAATAAGGTATAATATCTAATTATACCACAATAATATGAAAAAATGGAGGTAATTGTAACATTTTATTGTCTTACTTGAGCTTAATTATTGTGCTTAGCGAGCGATTCAGTGTGACCTGAATTCTAGATATAAATTACGTGAATTCTGTGATATCTATTTAACGCTCATCCTAATGTAAAAATCGACTTCGAAACCGGCTTCACCATATCCATTACTACAATTAAGAGTTGAAAAGTGGATTTTTATAATAATTAAGAGTTCCATTATTAAGAAGTTCAATTTTATTTACATTTGCCTGGATTGCAATTTATTTAAGACCAAGTGTGAGGTTCGGTCTGATTTTGGACCGGTTCAGTTTTTTATTGACCCCAATTTTATCAGTTGTTGTGTGTTGTTTGTGGAATATTGTGGAATACAATTTTTATGCAATCATTCATTTACATGTAGTTGTTAATAAAATTTCTCTACTGCTGATGCAGAGGAGTTTCATATTTTTTCTGTATTTTAAAATACTTTGAGCGAAACCTTTGAAAAAAAAATGTTACAAAATAGTTCTTCAATTGAAGTCAAGATACAGTAAATAAATTGCAAAGTCTAATGGATACTGTTTTAAAATAACCTTTCAAGAAAAAAAAGTAGCATCAATCGTGCAAATGCTCACCGATTAAGATAAAGGAGAAGCTATTTAAAGAGAAACATCACTGTACTCTCAATCTTTAAGCTCCCGAGAAATACTACCAGAAGACCTATAGCCAATATTCAACCAGCCAGTACCACAAGCAGACAGCCAACGAACACAGGCGATAATACAATGACTTGCTAAAAATGGTACAGTATAAGTGGCTTTGTCGAAGACACAGACATCATTTCCCAAACAACATTTAATGAAAATGTGGAGTCACGGTTGGATGCACTTTCCAGACTCAAATACACCATGGGAAGAGACACCACACACATTCCAGTTTCTTTCTAAGCTGATTGGCGACTGGTCAAGCCAAAACAGAAGGCTGAAAAATACATTCGCATCACACACAGTGATCCAAGCAATCAGGTATATTTAGTTTTTTAATAGAATAACAACGGTTCTTACCATGGATTGCTATCTGGCCAATCTGTCTTGACCACACATCTGCACAACTCTGACTATTGTGCAGATATAGATATATTATTTATGCATTTATAAGGGGATAGCGACTGACATTCTGGAAACAAATCATTAAATAATGATATATGGTTTAATGAAGATTCTAATACAAATACTCGTACACATAATAATCATGATATATTCAAATTAAAATTAAAAAAATTTGCTAACATATATCTTTCAATAACTAGAGCTTATTTAGTTATTGTGGATCAATGAAGATTCTTAGACTGCCGTTGATATTATACTACTGCCATATTATTTACCCATTTAGTTGGTTCACTGACGGGCAGGAAAATGCCTGTTTTCCTCGATTTCAGATTTAACATCTGAACTTATCGCGATAAGGATGTTCGAAGCAGGCAGTGTTCTGAGTGTAGCGTCCTCCAGAATTAATTTTTACCTTCCCTAGGTCACTATGGTCAGATCCCAGTTCAATTGTTGTTTATAAAGTTTTCAGAGTTCACAGTGAACAAGCGAAACGTTTCTTCAGTTTAAAGTCCAAGGAAGCAGTCAAATTCACCAGAAAGTAGGACAAACTTTATCAGAATAATGAAATTCCAGAGACATCACCAAGAGTGAAACACTTATTAACATCAGTTAGTCATTTATTTGAGGCAAGTGACCAATTGCCTATACAATACAGGACAATACGCACAACACAACACAGAACATAAAACAATGATTACAACTGGGGTCACCGCCTTAATACGGCAAATGCAAAGAATTGGGGGATTCAAACTGGTTTAAAGGTATGCCAAACCTCACACTTAGCCCAGAATTAATCAAAATTCACGCACTAAAACAGGTTTCACTTACATAATAAGACTTAACTCTACTGCTGACAGCCTCTGAAGATTGGACATATGACAACATTGAGGATATGTAAGGGTATACGTTCTACTGCATCCAAACAGCACAAGTTAAACTGTTGTGGTATTAAATATAAGAATAATGAAACTCCAGAGACATAACCAGGAGAGAAACCCTTATTAACCTCCGCTGGTTATTTATGTCATACTTTCAGAGGTCTTTCTTCCAATGAGTTCACAACAGTATTTTTCCAGATTATGAGTTTAGTAATATCCTTCTTCATTCGTGGTTAGTCCTCATACCTTTTCTAGATAGGGTTTATTTCCGCACCTGTATGCATTTGGAAATGATCTTCAAAATCATTCGCTAACGTCTGGCCTTCACCTTCAAATTTGAGCGTCTAGAACATTCAACCAGTTGAAGCCAGATTTTCCTTATCGACATCTTTTTCACTATCTGTGTGAAATTCCTTGCTTTGCGCTTTGAAGTGGTTTCGGATATTGCATCTTTTACCTCAAGCAGGGCACATTTGTTTAGTAAGTTCTTGCTGGAAACCACAGAGATTAATTGCTATGCTTCTTAGGAGTGTTATTAAATGTTGGAATGTTTTTCTGATGCACAGTGGGTTTGGGTTTTCCTCTGAGCGGTTCGCTTTTGTGAACATCAATGTGACTTAATGGAACATCACGCAAATCTGTGAAATGCTTATTTGATAGTTCATATGCGTGGCTATTCTTAACACGATTCAGCACGTTTGTTCTGCCAAAATGCTTTTGAATGACTGTTATTCGTCCAGTTTGATGTTCCAGAATATATCAAAATTTCTCAAAGTTTTCAAACAATTTGGCAGTATTTGCTTTGTGCGTCTCATCTTCCCATATGCACTGATAATATATTTCAATAACCCTGGGGCCTGCACAATAAAAATAATAAAAATAACAATGTTTGTTTGCAGCTTATCGCACTTTACTTTTGCTCTGCTTGCATATACATATACCTCTGTTATGTATTTTCCATTTCTTATAGTTCGGTGACATGTTCCCATCAATTTATCAAGACTGGGTGGTAGTTTGAATATAACTTCTGCCATCGTTAGCCAGTGTAAACAAATCTTACGAAATCTTACGAAATAATTGTGCACGAATCAAAAACAACATATTTGTCGCGAATGTCCACTTAGCGTCAATTAGCTGGTAAAGGACTATATTTGGCGTTTTTCTCTGTGCTTCAGGCACTGATATTCATCAAAAGTGCGCTGGCAAAATGAAGATCTTGCTTGTAAAATCTTCCAAATACAAACAGAGACGGTCATCTAAATATCATCTAAACAGTACTACAATAACATTTGCTGTTCGGCAGTGACAAGCGACACATTTATTACAAAGTTATTACTATAACTACTTGGGCATACATTTGGATGTTTATCTTTCACTTCAGAACTGAGTTAGTTGCAATGAGTAACCACTAAGTATTTTATCGCAGGTGCAAATTTTGCAAGGACGATTGCCTTTTACAGAGAGAATCAAGGAAACAGTAAAAAAAACAAGGACAGATCGAATATTTCATTTTTTTTATTTATAAAGTGCTCACTACAAACATAATACATACCAAAGTGTTTTATCACAGGAAGTTTATTACCCACATTGACATAATATATTTCGCTTAACGAAAAAATAAACAAACACACACAAACAAACTTAATAATAAAGGAGCATTTAACATATACAATGTTTTAGATATAGTGTCTGTTAAAAGGTATACTAAAATGAGAAATATTTAAAATGAACTAAGGTCTAGCTACTTCTGAAAAGATGGTAATGTTTATAATTTCTTTCATCTGAAGTACATGTAATAGTAGCATTAAATGACTGATGTCATGTAACGATTCAAATACTACGGACTGCATTATGAATATAACAGAGAGTAAGAATAAGAACAATATTAATGTTCAGTGGCTTTCACGTCACGCAAACAACAGCTGATGCAAATCCACAGTTCCATTGCAAACGTCATCAGTATTTCCAATAATACATGTAGATGTAGGGGCACAACAGCAAATGAGGTAATCCCATGCACACATTGGCAATGTGAATGTTTTAAATGAGTTTATACATTATGAATTTATTTATGATAATTGTTGGTCTCGATTTAGTTCCAAATTACAAAGAAGAGCACAATACCTATCAGCTCAAGCAACTCTTTGGAGCAAACATCGATAAAGCTTCAATTCGTGCATGTAACACATCTGTTTGATATTTAAAACAAAGTATTTTTATTTTATAAAAAGCGAAACTCCAGTTGCGACAGCAGGAGAGCACCTTTATTAGCAGCCCGAGGTCCTTTATTTATGGCAAGTGACCAATTGCCAGAAAATGACACTCCATAAAACAATAAGAATTGACTCTACCGCTGATAGCCTCTGAAGACTGAAAATATGACAACGTTGAAGATATGTACGGGGATACGAACTACTGCATCTTTAAGTCATTATAGTAGTAAGTATAAAATACAAAGCAGCACAGACTGACACTTTACTGTTTTGTTTACAAATTGTGCTAACGTTGTGCATTTTTTTTTTAAGATAAAGAGGACAAGTAGAAACCAGTATGAGACGCATCCGACCTCACATTGTATTTCAACTTGGAAAAAGAAGAATTTTTATTAGGATACTGTTTAAAGATTTGTTTTGGTTACGGTCCAGATTCAGTACGTTCGTAGGTAAGTTGTGTCTATAAAAGGGGGCCACGTTAACAATACAGTCGCTTGTTCATGTCCTGAGTTGTCATAACTGTGTCTCAGGAGCTTTGTGACAGTCATACTGCAGCGGGAAAATGGTAATCACTTACTTTTAAAGTAAAAGTTATGTTTGTGCATTTTAAATATTAACTGTGATTATGTATAATTTAATATTCAATTTTACATGTTTATTTTGTTGATAAAAATGTAGATCTATACGAATATAAACTTCACAATATTTAAACATGAATATAATTTTAATAATAGTAGTAGTAATAATAATAATAATAATAATAATAATAGTAATGTTAACCGATGTTAGTTTTTAAAACGTTACAATGCATGGCTTATCATTATCGTGGTATAAACTGCAATGCTGGTTACTTGACCACACTTATACATTGTAATATACAGAATATTCATAGCTTTGCAACATGCAGATCCCAAACAAAGTACGAACTAACTAGTATGCGTTAATTATTTCCATGTTTGATGTTTTCAATCGTATTGACTACAATAGATGTCATCCAAATTACATTTTCTGTACGTAAGAATATGTATAATGATGCCGTGTAGTTGTATATCTGTTTTCAGTCGTCGTCATTCTTTGCGTGTTTGTCGCTTTACTGGTACAAACATGGTGCCATGTGAAACAGCAAGTATGAAATTTGGCAAATTATTTTCGTCGTCTATACGGATCTAGCTTACACCAATACATACTTTTAGATATTTATTATTTGGTAAATATAATACATACGAGTTAAATTGCGATAGATATTATTCGTGAGCCAGTATTATTGACATTTCCTCAATATATAATTATAACTATCGTAATTTTGCAGGTGAATGTAATGTAATAATTATAAAAATAACAATAATAAACTAATCCTTTCATCAAACACATCCACCACCTCCTTGGCATCATCATAATCATCATAAACATCATAATCATCATAATCATCATAATCATCATAATCATCATCATCATTAACATCATCATCATCATCATCATTACCAACACCACCACAACCACCACCATCACCATCATCATCACAATCATCATCATTATCATCATCATCAGCATCATCATCATCATTATCATCAACATCAACAGTATCATCATCATCATTATCATCATCATCATAATGAACCACATCCTCCCCCTCCTCGGCATCATAATCATCAGCAGCAGCAACATTATTACTATCATCATCATCATCAGCAGCAGCAGCAGCAGTATAATAATCATCATCATCATCATGAACCATGTAATCCTCCTTAAAATCATCATCATCATCAGCAGCAGCATGAACATTATCATCATTAGCATCATCAGCAGCAGCATCAGCATCAGTATAATCATCATCATCATCATCATGAACCACACCTTCCAGCTGCTCGGTAACATTATTATCATCATCATCATTATCATCATCATCATCATCACCATCATCATCATATTCACCATCATCCTCATAATTAGCCGCATCCTCGTCCTCGTCCTCATCATTATCATTATCATCATCATCATAATCATCTTTATGATCATCATCATCATCATCATTATCATCACCATCATGATTGAATACATATGCATTTAATTTGTTGACAGATGTTGACGCTACTGTTTGCACCAATGGAGGCACGGAATGTAGCGGAATTGCCAACGCTGTGTGTGATGTAGCGGCCCTAAAGTGCAAGTGTGCAGTTTACGCGCCGATGGCTACCGTAGCGTGTGCAGCCACAGGTCAGAATTACTTACTATATATTTGTAAAATGCATATTTATACCAGATGGTTGAAAACACTTTTTAAAGGCTATGTATGTATTATATAAGTACAATATTGTTTGTGAGTTAAAAGATCGTAAATGTAATTTACATCGCCTATTGTCTATGCAAGGAAAAGAACACATTACTAAAACGATTCTGATGGGTGATCTATTTATAGATATTGCTATTTTGTTTTTTCATTTAGTATAATGGTAACAACAATCGTTTATGAAATTTCAGAAGACGACAAATCCGACAAGTTTCCTTGCAGAAAGTACACATTATTGCAATATACATGTACTTGAATAAAATGTTCACTTAAACGTGAAAGAGGATGTTGCAATGTTTAACTCGTTATTTTCGTAGTGTTTATCTAAACAGCATGTGCCGCACCTGGGACCTGCACCACTTTAGACACTAACTCCGAATGCTCTGGAACCGTCGCAACCACTGACAAATGCCGGTGCAAGACTGGGTACAGCCTGGCAGTTGATGGGAAATGCTATCAGGGTATGTAGTGGCCGAGCTTGAACCACACTCTGCCCACATGCTAGTACATTATGGGTCCATTGATACAGCTAATGCTTGTTGTAGACCACAACGTGTTAGTCAATCGGAATAATAATTATGTCTTTTGGAATTGTATATATTTTACATAAAAATTATTTTAAGATAGGTAAGCTATAATGTCTATTATCATCTATTATATTAGTGGAAAATATGTAAGCCTTACCATGTCACTGCTTTGCTTTCCAAAACCTACCTAATAAAGACATTGCTATCATATCCTTTCGAAGAAAAATTACAAAAAAAACATACGGCGGATATGTATAAACACATCACTATCAGAAGTTTCTCCTATTTCGCTTATCCTTTCTAATTTGAGCGTAACGACGAAACATATTATGCAACATCATCTCATAATACGATGCAGAATTTGTGTATCAAATGTAATTTAATATGTCTTCAACAATCATATCTTGCAATCTCTTAATCACGTCTGACATACGCATCTATGATTGTTTTACTTGTTTACAGATGTTACCTCCACTGTATGTACTGCTACCGGCACAGAATATAACACAATCACCAACGCTTTGTGTGACACGTCAGCGCTGAAGTGTAAATGTGGAGCGATAACAGCCATGATAGCTAATACAAAGGTGAATATGACTGAATTCCTTGCATTATCTTATGAGACGTGATGACAATCATTTTAAACCATACTAAATTAAATTTACAATTTAATTGAGATGTATGTTGTATTGTGTTATATACATATTTAAGGCTTGTGTATCGTCAATCGTTTTGAAGTTAAATTTGAATAAATTATTATGGTCTATAATTTATACGTTATTATTAGTTGCATGGTCGAAAAGTTGATTACAATGTATTGTTTGAAGGATAAAAAAATGATACTTGTCATGTTTATTTGTCGTAAAATAAAATACATATATAATGGTCAAAGATTATATGTGCCTGTTGATTTTATATCCAGCTTGTACAGCCTCTGCTACCTGCACCGCTCTGGACGCCAACTCGGAATGCTCTGGAACAGCAGCCACAGACACATGCCAGTGCAAGTCCACTCATATCATGGGAAACGAAGGGAAATGCGCCTTAAGTATGAGTCGAATACATATATATCTTAATAGAAGTCCTATTATAGTGAAAGTTACTTTTTACAGTCATGTTATTATCACACATTGCACATTTGAGTAGGTCAACGGTAACATTGATATACAATAATAATGTAATTTTGGGGTAAAATAATTTTACAACAATATAAAGATGTAAGCTTGCCTGTAATTTAGAAAATGTAATTGGAATGCAAACGATGTCCATGTTTCAACAAATAAAAACATTATTAATGATTAAGTAAAGAGTTAAAATCTGCGTTTATAGTATAAAATATACTGTCGCACACCTAACAATGTATTCAGTGTTGATTTGCTTTATTGACAGAATGTACATCAGCTGCAACCTGTACCGCTGTCGATGCCAACTCTGAATGCTCTGGAACCACCGCCGGTGCAAGTCAACCCACCTACTGGGAAACGAAGGAAAATGCGCCATAAGTATGTTATCATATCTTCTACAAAGTCTAGAAAGTAAATAGTATAAACAAAAACAAAATTGCAAATAATTTACGACAACAGCAAGGCAATAGTACTTATGAATCGCACTTATTCTGAATGTAATATTTATGATTTCCAAGTTTGACTGTATTTAATTTGTGCACGGACATTCCGAACTAATATTGGCTACAATTTGTATATTCATAAAAGAACTGTGTACGTATGTGCAACATGTGTATGGACGTTGGTAACAACTGATACACAAATTATCATATGCACTGAACACGCCTTTTTCCTCTATTACAAGAATTCATAATAGATGCAACCTGCACCGTTTTGGACCCCAACTCGAAATGTTCTGGAAACACCACCGTTGACAAATGTCAGTGCAAGACTGGGTATATCCTGAGCAGTGATGTGAAATGTGCCGGTATGTAGAAGCCTAGTTTGAATGTATTCAGGAGTTATCTCCCTCGGAAGACGCACGTTATTCGTACTGTGCAAGCCCAAACAGAAATGAATTCAATAGTAAGTTCTTCACATTTAGTTTGTCCGGTATTAATTTATAAAATTACTTTAGCACACCATATTTCAAACACTATTACGGCGATTTGTCTAAAAGACGATAGAATAACCCAAAATTATATCTCTTTGATTATATGTTTATGTTGTTTTTCACAATATTATGTCAAACGTTGTTCGTTAATCGATGGGTTATTTTCATTGATTTGCTAAGGGGTTGTACGAGGATTATATTGTGTTGAAAATAATATCGTATATTTTTTCATTTTGCAGGTGCTGCTGCTGTTTTGGCGTCCATTGCAATTCTTCTGGCCTGTTTCTTTACAACCCTTGCATAAATGTGTTTTCAACACAACATTAATGCTACAATTGACTTGAATAAGTACTCAATATTCTTGACAATCATTAAAGTTCCTTACTTAGCGCTTTTTCACATTTAAAGTTTAATATCCGTTCTAAAATTTACGGCATCTTCTACGTAGCATTCTTCAAATATCCCACAATTATCCCCAAACTTTTATGTTTTATGTCTTTCAAAAAATTGCAATAAAGCGATATGGCATGTTACTTCTAAGAAAATGCATTTCACCTGAATGCAGACACCGGTAGAAAAAGGGGTTTCGGCAGTCATATTTAGACAAAAGCCCCATGCCACAGTAAACACACTCCAAAAGCTCAACTTTAAAGTTAGCCTGTAAAGAAATCCACACAAATGTTCCAACCACACATAGGATATTATAAATAACCACACAATGCATGTCTGACATTGCTAAATGCCTTTTATACCAGAAGAAAAAGAAACTCTAGTAATGGGCAATATTGCTAATGTACCACGGAGGGAAACACACTGATTTACTGGTATCTAACCTCAATGCGATGTTAACTCAACCATTGCGAGCTATGTTGGAAATTATCGCATACCCATAATTCTTAGAGCGTGAGTACACAGGTCAGTCAGACCGGTGTAGACACAACGCATCACCAAGAAGAAAGTGATAATGCAATACAGTGACGTTATAATATTATCATTGGGTAACAACCAATTATATAGTTACACATTTTTCAGTAAAATACATCTACTGTATAGAGATGTTATTTATTATATGGTATTGAATTATATTTAGAGGACTAGTATAATTCTGTGGACAATTTTACCAACCTAACACATGTATTAATTCCTATATAAGGTGAAATTTAAAAAAAAAAAATGACAGTCGGTGCAAACAATACGAGTACCGTTTGATTTTGAGATGATCTTTAATCAAATATGTAATCATTTATTGAACTCTGGATAGTTTAATAAAACAAATATAAGTACATATCTCGGTATGACTAGTTTTGAATCACATTTTCTCACATATTAAAGCTTAGACAATGTCATTTTATACACGATTCGAAGACAAAAGTGCATCCATTGCAACTGTAAGTTGCAGAGTATGAAACAACACGACATAAGTATGTGAGACACGGATCTCGTTCCATTGTAATACTAATTAAACTATATATTATCAATGTAGTACATACGAAAGTAATAAAATAAGACCTAAATTTTAAATAACTCGTATATATTAGAAGTAACATTTGAAATAACGTTGAAATAGTCGGCATCGCTGATCTTTTAATGTTTGAATGGCATTGTTAAGTTCAAAACAAGTACATAATAAGATAGTTTAAATGTATGACCAACAGTCAATTATGAATAAGAGAAGGGGCGTGTTGAGGTAAAGACAATATAATATTAAAAACGCAACAAAATTACGCAATTCTCTTCAATAAAAGTGTGTCTTGCATCTCATTAGATTAATTAAATCATGTATGTTAAATACACAAGACTACGTCAAAATATTGCTAACTTTTACTTGTTTGGATACATTTAGAAACAAAAGCAGTAATTGAACTGTTCATTATTTCGTATAACAAGAAGCACATATAGGAAAACGATCTATCATGAAAGTTTGGTCAAATATTGTTCTTAGTTAAAGCTATAAGTATATGCATTTGTTTAGTTTGTACACTTTTATCTAGATTGGTTTTTAATATTACCAAACGTTCCAAGTTATTTCCCCCAAGGACAGTAATATTCATTAGAACACAACCTGTACCGAAATCTTACAACGATCAACCTCTTTTGTTTATATATAATGCAGCAGTTATGTTAAATAATTTGACTTGCAATAGATAAAAATATTACGCTTACATACTTACAGCGCATGATTGTTTTACTCCATTGAAAACAAAGAAATATATTACGAACCATTGGCAACAAAAAAAACCCCCACACAACAAGCGGGAGTTCCACATGGAGTTAAATGTATAATTAAATAGTATTCTGTATTCTTCAACTACGTATACTCGTATGATATCACGCTCAAGATTAAAAGACAGTATTTGTATACAGGGCATACTTTAATGTAATAAAAGCATGCACACAAATAAAATCACACAAGGGAGCTTATACCAACAACCACGATAATTTAATAGTTTTTACTAAATCTTATTTTTTGATATCATTACGCAAATAAAAAGTAAGTATGTTGTCCATTCTCTAGTCAAACTCACTAAACGCTCCAATCATGGGTATTAACTATATACCATCTCCCTGTCGCAAGGCGGTGGGGTGCACCGTATATACAATAACAGTGCGAGTTCTTACAGACATTTAAAAATAAAATTCACCATTTTAAACAAAACTCTATATTTATAGTTAAATACGGTGTCCTGTTCCTGCCATCGTAGTTTCGCGGCTTCGACTTGTGCTCATAAAAGGGCGCCTAGGCGCCGACACGATACGCCGGAGCGCCGAGACGATATGCCGAAGCGCCGAGACGATACGAAGACACCACGTTTATATCGCTTCGGCGCATCGTGTTGGCGCTTCGGCGTATCGTGTCGGCGCTTAGGCGTATAGTGTCGGCGCCGGACACCGTAGTAAAACGTGTGAAATACGTTGAGTATTGTTCTTAAATGAATGACTGCAGCATCCACGTTATTTTCTTTTCATTCACATGAACATTACAATTACATCGCTTCTATTTACAACACATTTTGCCGTTTTTGAATTACAACAGTAGTGCATCAATCTGATTACATTCCTGTCCAAAAACACTGTACACATAACAACGTGCACTTTAGTCAGATTAGACGAAACATCAGCATGGTTTAATATGACACGTGCATTTTAAATCGACTAATGCAAATGAGAAATATTTGAATGTGATTATTTCTTTTTTTCCTGCTATATCTCAAAGAACCACACATAAAACGGTATATCATATATTTTTATCATATACATTATCAGGTCAGGTCCTGAAGATAAAAGTTAGACCAATTGTACGAGTCTATGAAAACGAGTTTTAACTCACTAAATGCTTAAGACCCAAGATATACCTGTTCCTATGATGATTTACAAAACTCATTTCCAATTAAAATTAATTGTACTTAATTAACTCAACATGTTCATGGTTTAACGGTATTAATCAGCACAATTCAATTAGGAACAAACTGAAACAATCTTGTTGAAATAGCAAGGTGCCCGAAAAAAAATGTCTAAAATAACATTTGGTGTCTAAACTAAGCATATATGCAATTATCAATTTCAAATATAAAGAAAGACATAATATAAACAATACCATGTCTAAGACGTCTACAAACTTACCGACTGTATAACTTAATGACAGCAAATACGTTATGAGTTGACAGTTTCATTTGAAGTGTGTTGTTTTTTTTTAAACTTCAGAGTTAAGTCAGCTAATTATAATGCGATATAGTAACGAAATATCAACTATGAACTGGTAGTTAGGCATGCACCGTATCCTATTCTAGTGGTTTTAGCATGCATGTTTGAATTAAATCATTTAACGATAAAAGCAATTTAAGTGTAAAGGTGGAGGACTTGGGAGACTGGACATGTGATATTTGTTTATGATTATAAATAATACAGATGACACTAAGGAAGATTTAATGTACCAAGAATACCAAAACATTTGCTCGATCATTGCAAACGTGTTTAGCCTTCATTGATACGGGCGTAGTATTTCCAAAGTAATTAATGTCGATGGCAAACTTGATGTAAAGAATATTATGGTAAAATTTGGTATATAAATACCATTTGTATGAATGGGTACTGCAATGAACAAGCGCAATCGGCGTCCTGATCAAACTGCATCATTAATAACAGCGTTTCTTTTGAGGATTATTGTTTTATTCTCTCGCAATTCTATTGATATTATTAATTTTGATCTTCGTTGTTGGCTGCTTAAGTGGCAAGCTGTTTTAAAGCGATTAAAATAAAATTTGCACGTACAATAATTAATGACAATTTTTTGGATTTGTGCTTGTAGGATGTTGACTGATATTGATTTAAATTAACCTCTTCAAGATATAAGATGTAAACGTGAACAATCGCAATGAACAGAAGAACAATCTGAACACAAATGACCGACATTGAAATGACACATCAATAAACAGCAGCATTCGCACCGCTACGTATGCGTATATTTTAAATATCGTTTAGCAGAATGGCTTCTAAGTAAAGACTTAGTCATAAAAGAATTGATTCATGAAATTAAACCTTATCTGATAACAAGTAACCTTAACCAAACGGTAATTAAGAACTAATAAAAACATAACATTCGGTCTACCGACAACAACCAATTCTACACTTTATAAATCAAATATTATAATCATAAGTATAATACAACTGTTCGGGTATACATTTGAATTATTATCTTTTATTTAAGAAACATAATTTACAATTAGTTAGTAACCATGCAGTGTCTCTTCACAGCTACACATCTTGCAAACGTTATTAATTTATTTCAGTATAGATTAAAAATTACATACTTCAATAAATTTTAAAAGTAACTTATGGAAGCGTTCTGCTGCCAAGTGTAAAAATACAAAGAAATACAAATTAATAAATTTTAACAAACTTATCTAGTAATTACGAATTAGTATCTAGTACTTACGACTTTCTATCTCGTAATTACGACATTTTATCTCGTAATTACGACTTAGTATGTCGTAATTAAGACTTTGCATCTCGTAATTACGACTTCTTATCTCGTAATTACGACTTTAATCTCGTAATTACAACTTACTATGTCGTTATTACGACTTAGAATCTCGTAATTACGACTTTTATCTCGTAATTACTTCTTATATTGTAATTTCTACTTTTTATTTCTTAATTACGAGATAAAACTTATTAAAGCCAAATGTGATAGAAGCAGTATTTCATAGATTGAAATAGTATCGTGACCTTACTTTCATCAGACGAATTGATATGGACCTTCACATTCGATCGTTGTTCGAATTGGGCTTAAATTATTCCGAAATTCTAGGATGTCCTGCAGTAGGGAATGATCCAGCCCTAAATAGCAGGGTGCAGCACCCTGCTCCTTTTTGGTTGCTCCCTGCTGCCCCTCTGGGCAGGTCAACAGTTGAATATCTTTAGAATATCATATATTTTTGCCAGTATTCAATTACAAATTCAGAGTAAATGCCTAAAACCTTAATTACATGAAGCATTACTACTACTACTACTGCTACTACTATTACTACTACTATTACTACTACTACTACTACTACTACTACTACTACTACTACTACTACTAATACTACTACTACTACTACTACTACTACTACTACTACTACTACTAATAATAATAATAATAAAAGTAATAATCACGATATGAAACAATCTTTATTTAATCAACACTAGAGGTATATCTTAAGTATTTTTTTCAGTCAGACAGACAGATAGACACAAAGGCAGAAAGTGTACTATTAGTACTATTTCATTCTACAATAGCCTGCTCATATCACACTAGGCTTATGCGTAATCACTACCCTCTTAACTCGTAATTACGACATAGTATCTTTTAATTACGAGATACTAAGTTCTAATAACGTGATACTATGTCGTAATTATGAGATAAAAAAATCGTAATTACGAGATACTAGGTCGTAATTACGAGATAAAAAGTCGTAATTATGAGACGTTTTCCAATATTGTTACGGTCCTGCGCTTTGATGGTTTGATGTTATTCTACTGACAACAGCCCGCAATTATATCGTTGCGTAACTCAGTAAATTTAATATGATGTCGATGTGTTTCCACGAAAGCAATGTTCATAAAAGAGTCATATGTAACGTTCAGACAACAATTTATTCAGTTGCAGATATGAATATAGTTTAAATTTGACATATATAAAACGTTAGATTTGGTCATTAAATATTGATTAAATGTAACCGCCAGCTGGTCAACAATTATAGTAGGGTGGCGCGTATGAAAAATGTCGATCAGTGATCTCCCTTTTATGCAGAGACAGTCAGTCACAGAATTGTTTTCGCACAAAGACAAATAACTCGAGAAAACTCTTATAAAAGCTTACAAAACCAGTGTTAAATATACGTATCAAGTTATATAAATCATGGATTAATACTTTAAAATAGATATAAAGTAATGAACACTGAGTGTTATTTACTTCAACAGATCTTCAAGACGGATATAAATTCACGTCCACTCAGGTTTCGAATTTAAGCTCAACTGCGTGCTATTTTGCCTTAATGTCGAACGAAAATATGCCCAAAGAAGGTCAGTGACCAGAAATATGGTCATTAAGGGCCATATATCTGGGCACTAGCGGCCAAACATGGCAGGTCACGTGACTGACCAAGTATTTGGTCACAATAATGACCAAAACGGGTCAATATATGACGTCATTTATCAAACGTCATAACAATAAGACAAAATGGCGCCTAAATTAGAAATACAATAACATATTTAGAGTGCCAAAATTGGATTTACTTTTATGTGAAACATCTTGAAACAACCAAGGAGTTCAACTTCCAAGGTGACTTTCTGGAAAGGAAATTTCCCAGACTTCAACAACACAAATGGCTACCAAAATTACAAGGTGCCAAATGGAGAAAAAGGTAAAGCTGGCCGTATATACCAAATTGTGAAACAAATAATTATGGAACAGCAAAACATTAAGAATGGATGGATGACTTCAAGATTATGATACTGGTGATATTAAGATTACATATACACAGTTGTAAATATTGTCAATTGTTATATCTAGTCAAAAAATGTCATCAGTTCGTACTTCAAAGGCTGTCAATAATTAAATAAAAAGGTAAGTTTTACTATAACACCTGGGGTGTATCAATATTGAGTATTTTTATTTATTTTTTCTATTTTTACATCTGGCACCAGGACGCTTCCAGAGTAAATAGATCAGGGCAATTCATTTTATAGTATTATGAACCACACTGAAATCAGTAATAACTGCAATGCAGCAGTTTGATGACACCCGTCCAAATTCAACATGGTTCTTTAAGAAATAAATTGTAAAGAAAAGGATTGTATTTCAAATTAGTATTCATAAAATTTAATAAAATATTGTTTTCAAGTTAGTTTTGGTAGCAGCATGAATTCAGTACGTTGACATAATCCGGCGTGGCTATCAAAAGGGGCTACGTTAACAATACAGTCGCTTGCTCTGGTCATTAGTTGTCATAACTGTGTCTCAGGAGCTTTGTGACAGTCATACTGCACCGGGAAAATGGTAATTACTTACTTTGTTAATATTTGTAAAATGTGTTTACGCATTTTAAAACAATTATTGAAATAACTTATTTGCAATGTTTATTATAATGACACGCAATAAATAATATTAATAAAAATATTATATAATTTACCAATCATTATTATTATTAGTAGTAGTATTGTTATATTTATTATTATTAGTAGTAGTTTTATTATTATTATTATTATTATTGTTAGTAGCAGTAGTAGTAGTAGTATTAGTAGTAGTAGTATACTTATTATTAGTATTTTTATTATTAGTAGTATTTTTATTATATGCTGTTGTTATTGATGCTGTTGTATTGCTGTTGTTGCCTTTTTGTTGTTATTTTGCGATTGGTAATGTAGAATTGTTATAGTGTTATCTGTGCAGTGCCTAAATACCAGTTTTAAGTGCAGTTATATAGTTTTGTATAAACAGACTTAGATGAAATCCCAAAATTAGTCGCTTTTAAATTTAAAATTGTTGCTGAAATAGTTAGAAATATTTTTTTTTAAATCTTTAATGTTGTGTTATTGTACACAGGCATGTTACGGTAATATATAGAAACATAGCAACCAGTGTATTATGATATTCATACATCAATTTAATGACGTTACTTTTAAGCCATTCATGATTGCAGACGTCCATTTTCTATACACTACACAATAATGTATACCGATTCGTTTAAAAATAATATGATTAATTATATATACTATATATCTTTTTACTATTTACTCTATATAAGTGTATTATTATAAATTATGACTGTCATTCCATCCTGTTTTTTTTACAGAAAAATGTCCAATACGCACATGTAAACAACAAATTTTTTCTCGAAAACAAGCACGGTGACCCCCTGTTTTCTTGTTGCATTTTGTTAAGAATATAATTATGTAATAAATATCGAAAATTCAGGAATTTTCAAGGAACTGATTTTTTTCTATAGTCAAAACCAACCTGTTATATGATTACAAAATGCATAATTTTTTCGTTAAATAATAATGTAAAAGCATTTTTTGGCAAATATAATCTTCTTTTTTTTCACTCTGTAACGGATTGCTTTCTTACAATTATCCATTTCAACCAATAGGATGTAGTTATTTTTTACCAATCAATGGTCAATACAAAACAAAAACAGCATCAACATTTCCTAAAATGCATTCAAGGGTAGGTCATTTACATGCATTTTCAAAGAAATCTCATGCGGTGAATCCCATTATTTTGGTTTCATTGTATTAGGCAATGAACGATCAGCAAAATATGTAAAAATGAAAAAAATTCACGGAAGGAAATAACTGTAGAAATCGTCTTTAAGATATAGAGCAATGGTATAATTAACATCAAAGGGCACCATTAATATTGTTATTTAAAATGCAAGTACACAACACTTGAAAGTCCTTTTTTACTAAATTACAATTGAATATGCTAAATTTGTATTAAGAAGAAACTTAAAGTATTATTCGCTTAACTTTTTTTAATGTGAGTTGAAGTATAATAGAAGGAGTTTCAGAAAAAGTGTGTAGTAACCTACTATGACCCTTTAAGGCCCGAAAGCTTTATTTCCGAATTTGTACATGAATTATCTTACGAGTATATTTAATAATAAATGCATTGTGCACATCTTGCTTTATTAAACAAATTCTTGGAACATAATGTGCTCATACTCGTATCGTTTTAAAGTTTGTAATATAAATCGTGCAAACAGACAGAAACACAGATGTTGCCATTGCACACATAAAATATAGCGCTTTCTCCCATGGCAGAATGCATAGCAGATGCAACATGTACCGCTGTAGACGCCAAGTCAGTACGTTCTGGAGCATCAGTGAAAGTCGACTCATCTATTCGGAAATGAAGAAAAATGTGTTCTAAGTATGTCGAATTTTATTAAAATGCATAGCACATTCGAATTTAAGACATGGGACAATGGTATAATTCACATGTTGTTAATAAAATTATCATTTGCAATTACATGTCAGCCTTTGCTCTTCGAAAAACAATTAATAGTAACTTGAAAGCCATTATTAGCTCCATTACAATGGATGGGCATAAGAAAGTACTATTTAGAAGCAAATGAAAGTTATATTTTTGTTTGACTTGATACAATGCATGGTGAAGTTGATTTGAAGAAGTATCCGTGAAAAGGCGTAGTAACCTGGGATGGTCACCATCAAATGTAAACTTTTAATTGTAAGATAGTATCAGTTTCAATGGATTTTTGAGTGTAAAAGCAATCTAAATAATTCACGACTACTGCTCTCGAAACAAGGGAATTGTTCTTTTGAATCGCAGTTATCCTGAATGTAATATGTCTACAGTAAATTTATTAAATACTGTTTTGCATGGACAATGTTACTCAGTTTTTATTAGCTTTTATGTGTATGTTGACAATATATACTGTGTACATATACGCAAGAACTATATGCACGTTGCGTATAATAAAAGTTGTAACGTGCACTGTAAACGCTTACGTTTTTATCTATTGTAAGAATGCATAGCAGACGCAAACTGTACCGCTGTAGATGCCAACTCAGAATGTTCTGGACTGACAAATGTCAGTGCAAGACTGGGTACAGCCTGGGAAGCGATGGGAAATGTGCTTCCGGTATGTGCTTGGCTAGTTTTAATTTAGACAGGATTTCTCTCCCTTGAATGAAGAGATGCAATTAATTCGTACATTAAACTTCCTAAACGAAAACGGCATATGTATCCAATAACAATTAGGAAGAACATAACATGTCATATGACGTTGCTACGGGTCTGCGAAAACTTATAAGCATAACAGTTCTACAACTATAATTTTAATCCTATGATGTAACGGTACTATACGTTTAGTCTATTCGATCAGAAGAAATGTTACACAGTGCATTGAGAATTCACTCATTGGTATTTTGTCATCGATTTGCAAAGGGCCAAGAAAATAGTGTGTGAATGTGTTTTGTGAATGGCATATACAATATACTTATATTATAAATGTAGGTGCTGCTGTAGTTCTGGTCTCCATGACGATGCTTCTGGTCTGCTTCTTGACAACTCTTCTATAAATGCATTTACAGTGTGCAGCAGCAACATTGTTTGCGACTTCAATTAGTTTTAAATAATAATAACAATAATTAAAGTTCCGTACTTAAACGCTTTTTTAAACATTTAAAGTTTTATAACGGTTCTAAATTTTACAGCATCCTTAAACTACCCCCCACACATATATGTGAGTTATGTGTTCTCTGCTTTTTAACATTTTAGTTATCCAAATTCAGACTATATAATGGATTTGTTGATCACATAAAGGCATAAGATTTTGACCCTGAAATTATTGTTTTCAAATTATAAATATCCAGTGAAAAACAAATTAAGGAACCCTTATGATATTAAAGAACTTTTGAGGACATCTTTTTGGCATGGTCATGTGTGATAAAATGTAAGCCATATTTCACAAATGATATGTTAAATTGACACTAATGCTAAAATGAATTATGTCCGTTATTAAATGTCTCCCAAAATAAAGACAATAACATGAATGTGTAAATATTGCTTGTATGATCACATGAACTAAACATGAATACACATTAAATATGACAGTACAGCACGACCTGAATGTACATGCAATAATACTTTTACTAGAGTTAATTATTTTATGTGTTTGCCTTTGGTTTTTGTCCACATTAAATTTGATGTGGAGCTCTCCGTTTTAATCCTTCAGGAAAATCTTATGACCATTTCGCAGCCTTTGATTTGCATTTTTGATTCAACATCCTGTATACTTAATGAACAGATCCTACAGAAAAAGTTCATTGTAATAAATGACTTTGTTTACACTTTCTCCAAAGATCAGCAGATAAGGTATAGTTCACTCCAAATAAATACACAATTCGTAACAGAACATAACAATACGCTCTCATAATAAGTATCTTACAGTTCTGAAAAAAAGTGCTGAAAAGTGTTTCATGTTGTTCGTTGCATTAAATGAAAAGCAAGGTTTCAACAACAGTTGTTCAGTTGGGGTGTTGAATTAATGTTTAAGTTTTACTATCGAAATTTCTACATGATCGAACAAAATGTAAAATCAGCTGAACAATGTACTCACATTACTGTGTGTGTTAATGTGAGGTGCATGTAAATAATCAAGTAATACACATAATTTTCAAGCAACACATGTCATTTCCTAACCATCACACATTAAAGCTCAAGATGCTACTTGTTTGGTTATTTATGCGTTTAACTGCTAATATTTTATTAAGGTGCAGAAAGGAACTTTAAACATACAATATAGGAATAATGAAACTCCAGAGACATTAACAGGAAAGAAACCCTTACTATCATTCGCTGGTCCTTTATTTGAGGCAAGTGACAAGTTGCCTATACGATACAGGACAATACATAAAACACAAAACAAAATAAAAATGATTAAAACTTGGGTCACTGTCTTGGAACAGTCAATGCAAATTGGGGGTTTAAACCGGTATAAAGGCATGCTAAACCTCACACTTAGCCCAGAATTAATCACAAAACATGCACTTGTAAATACACTTTAACCTCATATCATTGCAATTCAAATTCAATAATAATACAATTGAATAATAATTCAATGGAATTACAATCTAGTTACTGAATTGTTTAATGTTCACCAGAGCAACAGAATTGCAACTTTCTGAGGCACGATGAAATGAAGTTAACACAATTATCAGCTAAATCCCTTCTTGTTGACAAGATTTCAAGACTTACACATCACAGATCATCGTCGTGCATTTCAGGAAGAAGCCGTAATACGTGGCGTTAAATCGTTTTTGTAAATCACTGTAATTTATGTAAAAATCAAGGAAACATCTGTTCAAGAATGTGATATAAGAATAATAAAACTCAAGATATATCACCAAGGAGAGAAATCCTTATTAACATCCGCGATTCTTTTTTTTTTGAGGCAAGTGACCAATTGCCTATACAATACACGACAATACACACAACACAAAAACATAAAAATGATTCACTGTGATCTTATGACATTGTACAAGAACTGGGCATAATAGGTAGAATATATTATAATAAATGTAACGTTGAACTTTGCTGCTATGCAGACAAGTTAAAGTTTAACACACTTTGTTATTATCCATGGAAGGGAAACAACTCAAACGCATTGGGTATTTGACATTAATTTATTTACCCCATGAGCTTTATTTAGCATCAAATAGATTTAAAACACCAATATTGAGTCAGTGGATTGGTAGTATTTTGAAATGACCTGATATTATATTGTGGAAATTAATAGCAGCAGTATTCATGTACCGTTTATTGGTATGTAATTGAACATTATCATAACATCGCCTCTATTAATAACACATTTGACCTCGTGGGTATGACGTGTATAATTTAATGATACTAATGTAACTGAGAAATATTTAGATATGTTTGTCTGGTTTAAAGCATTTCCGAATAAAATACTTTGAATATATATTGCTATATCTCTAATCTCAAAGCACCATATATTTAACAGTACATCATATAGCTTTTATCATATTTAGTATCAGGATAGGTTATGACGATATTAAAACGTTAGACGAGTTGAACCAGTCAATGTGGTCCTATTTTAAGCACACTACATACTTTTATTTAGGCCCGGATATAAATAGGACACATATTTGTAAACATAAACCTCTTTCGAAAAGAAAAAATATAATAACTGCCTGTAATAACTATACTTATCCAATATGGCAATTTAAAAATAATTGCATGGTGCTTTTGAAATGACATTGGGAACAATAATTTAAAACTGAACTCTGGTGTCAAAAATTACTCCATTTGAATTATCAGGTTCGAGTTTAAAGAAAACTAAAACACCATTACCCTACAATAACATTCAGAGTCGTCTGAACGCTGATTTATTATTTAAATTCAGAAAAAAAATCTGAATTGTTTTGAATGAAATGTTATTGGCCTGACTTGAAAGAACAACATTAAATATTATAAAACTATTACCTCGTAAAACATTTACACCCATTCAACGCTTTTGCCTCGTAAACATATTTCGTTGAAAGAAAAAGAACAAGTTTTGCAATCTGATTCTGTCATACCATTTCTATACCCACATACATTCCAGTAGTTTTTACGACTGAAATGTCGCAAGTTGGATACTGCTATAGTTGTTGCGTTAGTGGGGCCATTTGTTTAACATTCGTTTAAATTCAAAACACCGCAACTATATAGCTTACTCCGGATTCAGGCCGCATTTAAACCAAATAGCATCAATTATTTTTTAAATTGATGTACGTTCAGACATGGTCATCCACAGACTACTTTTAAATAATCTTTGAACACTCAAAATAAAATGATTAAATGAATGAATGAACGGATGAATATATAAATAAATGAATGAATACCTACATAAATATATGTATTATATAACTGTGTTATACAAACTACTGATAATTTGCTACTTACTGCTACATATACCTTTTATTTTGTGTGTAGATGATGTTCTAGTATAAAAGAAGGTGCAGTTAATTTGTTCTGTAAAACGCAATACTTCTAAAACCAAATCAATACAATTAGGAATTATTAGTTTATATGTAAAATTGGAATCATAGGTGCTCAACTTTTTGTTTCAATTAAACGAACCGATAACTTTGATGACTTAAATTTCGCCTTACAAGCAAGGGAGACAATTTCGATGAAGTTATTGCAAAGTAAGAACGAGTTAATGTTCTTGAAACCTGCGTCTACATAAATACCTATCCAAACGTGTCTTTTCTTAGATGATATGTTAAGGCTGGGAATATTTGTCCTTGAAAATTCATATTTCAATATATAATAAACGACTAGTCAAACAAATTATTTTATTGCCGACGCAGCTGGAGTTTCACTTTTTTATATTTGCGACGTGTCGTGAGAAACCAGGGCTTAATGCATGTACGTGAAGGGTCGTCCCGGATTAGCGTGTGCAGTCCGCACAGGCTAATCCAGGACGACACTTTCCGGTTTATGGTCTTTTCTGTTTCAATAATTCTCTTTTAAACATAAATCCACTGTAAGCGGAAAGTGTTGTCCCGGATTAGCCTATGCCGACTGCACAGGCTAATCCGGGACGATACTTTACGCACGTGCATTAAGCCCTGTTTTCCCACGACAAGCCTCATTTGTATCTTGATATTTAGAAGCATGCATCAATGGGTATAGTCGTTTTAAATTTAGTTGATAATGAGGGGAAAACCATTCCATAAAAATAAGGTGAATCGTGGTAATCTGTTTGTAAACACGCTGCAATCGTCTGTATTTATAAATCGGCTGATCTTACATCGGACCAAGATCAATTGGCCGAACTAATTATAGTAACAAAACATACACAACTTAAATTGAGCTCTCACATAACTGGTAAATTCATTCAATAGCTATACTTTCGACTTTGTTGTATCGCATCTTATGTTATTAAATTCACCAATTAATGTGTGATTTGTTACAAAGTGTTGATATAAATTTAAAAAGAAAAATGTACTATTAAAGGGACATTACCAGTCGGAAAAGTTCTCAAAAATAATAAAAGTATACTAATATACATGTCGTTTAAAATAACTTCAATTACCAGTATCACATCTTCATCAATATTACATCTTATGTAATTAACTTCACCAATTAATGTGTGATTTGCTAAAAAGTTATGATATAAATTTATAAAGAAAATAAATGTATTGATAATGGGACATTACAATTGGTAAACATTCTAAACAAGGATTAATAAATGTTTACTAATACAAATCAATGTGTATATAAAAGAAACTAATACTGTAATATAACTTAGTATTGTGAAGACAACACGCATTCATTCTGTACACAATAGGTACATACAAAGAAAAACAACCGTATGTTTTAAGGTTTATTAACATTGTTCATACAAGTATTAAATTTGTGGAACTATATCACATAGCTATTTGGAATAATTTTGACATGATGTACTCAATAATAATATTTTTTCACTATAACACTTGATTATTATTTTTACATTCGTGCTTTTTTATGATCTAAACGAGTTATGTATCTTGAAGCGTTTGTATATTGAAGAACAGCATCCTAACTGTAATTCTATATATATTTGTACAGTTTCGGAATTCGCAAATTGCATTATTAAATTACAAAACATGTTTTTGCAATCATTTTGCTGCGATATTTGAAGCAAAGGATATGCTGTGGCCCTTTAATGTTGACACAAGGAAGATAACAAGGTATAAGCATTTCGCATTTAATTATCGAGAGTTGCTTGGCAGCATAATTATTAGATATTAAAAATATCACAATTCAAAATTACATGCAATGTCATGTAAATAATGTATTGTTTACGCCTCTACCATTATAATTATAAAAATGTATATCCGGTATGTAAAAACCACGTAATATCTAATTATTCAAACTAATATTACAGAAGGGAGGTAATTGGAAATATTTTAGATTTACCTTTTTCTTAACCTTGATTATTTTGATTGCATTAGGCTTACTGAGAGACTCACTGTGAATTGATTTCTGGATATTATGTACGAGGGGTGCCTGAATTGCTCTCACATCATCAGCCAGAAACATAAACAATCAACATGTATGGAATGCGCAATCTTTCCTCTACAATTATATGTGACATTTATTATGTTGCTTTAAATTACACAACAACATCAGGTATTAAAGCACTGACACCACAGCTCCACAGGACAACGTCATATCGAAATGTAACGTCATCGATGAACGTCGAAGACGTCGCTCTTGGTTTTCCGATACAACATTTAGCATATTTAAAAATACTGTCCCTGAAGACACTACTGTTGATAAATCCACTTTATGTTATTCGCATGACAGAACAAGCCAACTGAAATCCGCCAAATAACGGAGTTTGGTTTAGTCTGCAATTCGCGCTCTCTTCTTCTGAAATGTGTGAACTAAGTCACTGCGATTACACAATATACAACATTATTAACTAAAATGGAAAATGGTCTTGCTTAATAAATATGATAGCTCAATTCATTGTAATATATTAATTTGTAATTTAATCTGAATTAAATATAAACAAAAGTTTATAGAGTATTTATATCTTTGTGATAACTTAAAATATAGATCCTTTGGTGTGTTTCTAAATGTAACTTAACAACGGTTTATTATATCCAAATTGCGTCAAATTTTCATTTGACGTCATTTATGCACAGGACATCATTTCCCTAAAATATGATGTTTGTGTGTTTTATATAAACAATATTATTCGAGTTTCATATAATCAATATTATTCGTACTTGAATGTCTGTGTTTCAGCGAAAAAATAGCGTGTCCCGGTACAGCGTTACCGTGGCAACTCAAATGTTATTACCAAGTGCATATTGAATGATAGCATTACATTTTGTCCAACCATGTGATATATGTGAGCTTTTTATGCAATATAGATTAACCAAAGCATCAGTGGACATACATTTTGGACACCCCTAGTACTCGCAATCTGTTCTAAAAATCGCATAAACGCCCCTCCTATTGAAGGGACTGACTACACAATCGACCAGTCGTAATGACGACACTTCATCAATTACACCAACGTAAGGCTTGGAAATACATTAATATGAAGTTAGGTTTTATTTATATTTGCCTGAATTACGATTTATTTTGGACCGAGTCTGAGGTTCGGTACGCCTTTAAACCGGTCAGTTAACTCTATAATGCTATTCATCAACCCCAATTTAAGTGTTTTTTGTGTGTATATTATAGTATACAATGTATATTATTCAATCGGTCATATGCATTTATTTGTTAATACGAGTGTGTCTACTGCTGATGCAACTGGAGTTTCATTTGTTTGTATTTTACCAATACAGATCCACAACTTTGATAAAAAAAACTGTGCTTCAACTACAGTTAAGATGGTAGTAATATAGGCCTCCGTTGATCGTTTGTCGACCATGCATACTGCGACCTAAGAGTTTGTTGTTTGCAATTAGAATTCTCCTCACCAGTCTTAAGCTGTTTCTTGAGCATGAATCACCAGGTGATGCTGTGTCCTTGATTATTTTGATTGCGTTAGGCTTACAGACATCATATCGCAGCTGAGGGTGACAAAGGGTCTTTTGCTGTACGCGAGTTCACAAAAAATCGAAAATGTCCTTGGGGATCCGACCGTCTTCCATACGTCAGCGTTGTCAGTGCAGCTTGTACATGGTGGGGAGGCCTGTGCGGGTAAGAAGCTAGGCGTTACAGCTACAGCCAAGGGTGCGGCGAAGACAACGCATACGAAAACTGTTTTGCTTCTGTTCTTGTTGGCTCTGACTATGAAGGATTGATTGGAGAGGTCTGCGTGGGGTTATCCCTGACGCGAGTGGTCAGTCGACCCAGGGTTGCTTTGGCTTGCCGATGCGTTTATTTATTTCGGCAGCTAAGGACAGGTTGTCGCTGACGGGGCAACCAAGTTTGGTAAACTGGCGTACCACGTCAAGTCTGAAGTTGTCGATTGTAATGACAATTGGCGTGTGCTCATCTTGCCCAGCTCGTTTGTCTATTTCAGGCTAATGGTTAGACCTAAGTGTTTGCAGGCATGGGAAAATATGTCCATTAGACACAATAGATCTTGTTCAGTCTGAAAGTTGACTGCTGCGTCATCGTCAAAAAGCCTCTAATGTCTCTAAAATACGCAACCTTGCTACAAGCAATGGTTCGGAGGTCCTTGTTGCCATCTTACCGTCAGGAAAGGATCTGATCATGCTGTGAAGCTTCGGGAGGCTGTTCACTGTAGAGCATTTTCCTCGAAAGCTCAGGGTATACTCGTTCCGCCAGCTGTTACGCACTAACAGAACTTTAGCATACAGTTTGATAACAATGCTCAAGAGGAAGATGCCTCTGTAGTTTGTGCAGTCACCATTGTTATTGTACAATGTGACGATCTTGGCGTTCTTTATGTTTCGTGGAACACCACCTTTACTCCATCACTTCCCAAGGGTGTCGTTTATATGCTGCAGAAGGGAAGTCTTGCAGTGTCTGATCAAGTCTTGGAGATGCTATCATTACCAGGGGCTTTTCCACTGGCTAAGTTGTCGATAGCCTTGCTCTTCCAGCGTCCATTTCCTCCATGACCTTCAGAAGATTTATGGTGCCTAGAAAGCAGGTGACAACACAGTTTTCTCTGGAGTAGACCTCTGAATAAAGTTCCACCTATTTCTCAATCTGCTATGCTTCGTCGGTGATAATTTTCCTCTGCCAGTTTTAGGGATGTGTTTTACCTTCATGTTACCTGTGCTGCTCCATTCTGACGGTTGTGATTAAGCGGTTGCAAGTACAATGTACTCGTATGCGCATCTTCCTGCTGTCTGTTATACTTTGGTCCTGGCTGATCTAAGTGATTGAAGGGTCTTCTTACTTGATGAGCACCAGTATTCAGCAAGGAGAGCACCCTTCAATAACAGGTGTCAGCTATGAAGACTCAAACAAGTCGCGGTTCTTGGAGGTCTGTCTTCCAAAGCTAGCAAGAATGTATTTCTAAATTGCCTCAAGAAGACTCAGAAGCGGTGTTGTATGGATATTCTGCAGACAGAACATCCTCAAGAGACTTTGTGTAATCCACAAGAAACTCTGGATGGTGCATTTGGGTCGTGTCAATGCTTGGCTTTCCTGTTTGTATGTTTCTAGGTAGCAGTTTTACGGTGCTTCATTCCAATTTGTGACAGGAGTCGCAGTTAGCCTTGTGTGCGGGCGAGAAACACGTACTTGCACCTGACGATGACCATGTCAAGCTGGTATCAGTGTTTGAATCGAGGGTGTCGCCATGACACACTGTATGTGGCTTCGTAAGAAAATAGGTGTTTGTCACGCAGGGACCTTGATACGAGCAACGCTCCAATGCGATGTCCGTTCTCGTTGATCCAGCGTTTTTCTGCTCTGCATGTGACGGGTGGCACCGAGTTACGTGGTTACCAGTGGAAGGCCTAACCTGACCCGACCTGAAACAGTCAAGATAAAATGCAATAAATAACTAAAATGTCGACTTAAATAGCATTTCAACAAGCAAGAAGAAGCAACAATGCACGTTGTATGATGCAGGAGTCTGTGACGCTTAATCCGAAAAACTTGACGAGCCATAATAGTAAGTGGAAAAACACGTTCACATCTCACAAAACGGGAATGTTTTGTAACATGAACATAGTAAAATTTATTTTCATGGTTTCCCATTTGGTTGATATCTTCTTACCACTCATCTGGAGACCTCTGATCATTCTTTTTTCATCACATTTTCATATCTTTCTGCACCTTTGCTCTTCTCTCCGCTGCCTACTGATCTGCATTCCAGCGAAAAAACAACAACAATACTATTGCTTTGGTCAGTGCAAAGAGTTCCCACTATGTCACAAGGACATATTCGGCTCGTGACCACTTCAACTGCCTACTGACAGTCCATCTTCGTTCAGGGGCTATTTTTATGCTTGCACGCGGATCCCATGTCTTGAGAAGTTTCGTAGTGTCATGACGAGAACTGACTTATTATGCCTCTGTGCTGTTCGTTAGTGATATAGAGACCAATACTGAAGAAGGATGGAGGTAGGCCGACGTTTTTGTCAAGGAAGAAAGAAGATGACACAAGTCCCAAACCTTTTTAAAACTCACGTTACTACTAGGCCATTAGGGCAAGTGTGGGCGGAAATTAAAGGCCCCAGACATGGTGCAGATACCACTAAGATCTGAGAGTTATCAGATCGAAAACGGTTCAGAAAAATAGCCATTGTGAAACTCACAGGTCCATGGGAAGAAAGTAACCGGAATAGCAAACGGTGTTGCAAATAGCTCCAGCTGTTGTGGGACAAGCGGAATGTCTGCAACCAACCTCCAACGGGTAATTTCGTGCAAACAGTACTGCAAACATCATGAACATGTCAATGTTTTAAAAAGGCGAAACATGTATTAACAGATGATTCCCAGCTGAGGCTATTGGAAAAGATATAAGCGCTTATTGCTTAAGTCAGCAAACGAATGCCCCTTGTTTAATTTAGAAATTTTGGTTTAAGATTTTTTAAAAATAAAATCCAACATCTTGAATGCTATCCATGGTATTGACTTGAAACTTAAAATACTTTTTATCTATCAACGTCTCCACCAGGGAAAGCAACCACCATAAATCTGTTCGTATTTTAAAGTCCAACGTCTTGAATACTATCCAAGTATTTACTTGAAACTTAAAATACTTCTTTACTGTCAACTTCTTCACCAGGAAAAGAAACCTCCATACCTCTGGTTTGTATTTTGGCAGTTTCATGCCCCTTGTTTAATTTAGAATTTTGGATGAAGTTTTTCTTAAGTTTTCCAGAGCAGCCATTTTGACTGATGTAATAAAGATTAATTTTTTCTTTCACTTTTATTTACAAAAATTCATGTTGGTGTCAATGTGGCACCTACTGAGAGCGCCTTCGGGGGACATATGTCACCTGATAGTGACAGCACTTTTTCATTTTTTTTTTAATTTTCATACTATTATGTCAAAGTACTGAGGTGCTCGTTTATTTATGAGAAACGCTACGCAGCGCTTGTATAATTAAATAAATGGATGATTTCCATTCATATCGTATATGTTCTCGTTTTGCAGGTGCTTCTGCTGGTCTGGCCTCCACGGTAATGCTTCTGGTCTTTTTTTTAACAACTTTTGTATAAATATGTTTTCAAAACAATATTAATGCTGCTATTGACTTGAATATTACGCACTCTATTAAAACAATAATTAATGTTCCATGTTAAACGCTGGTTTGACATTGAATATATAAAACTTGCTCTATATTTTACTTTTTCTACTTGACATCCATTAATTATTCCATAAGTATCTCCCAATATATATGCGCGTGTGTGTTATGTGTAATCTGCTTTTGGACATTTTAGTAATCTAAGTTCAGACTATATAATTGATTTGTTGATTACTAGATGGCGTATTTTCATAGATTCTGAATTGAAAAGTTTGGAAATTTTAAATCTCAAATGTTAAGCAAATAAAGGAATCCTTGTGCTATTTAAAAATACTTTGAGAACATCTTTACTGCACGTTCGTGTGTGATAAAAAGTAAGCCATATTTCGCGAATGATATATTAAACAGACACCAATGCTTAAAGGAATTATGTCTATTATTAAATGTCTTCCAAAACAAAGACAATTACATGAATGTGTAAATATGGCTTGTATGATCACATGAACTTGACATGAATAAATATTAAATATAAGTACATTACGACCCGAATGTACATGTAGTAATAAAATTAATGGGGTCAATAAGTTTAGGTGTTTGCCTTTGTTTTGTTTTCCAAATACATTTGATTTAGTGTTCTTTGTTGTTTATCGTTCAACAAAATAGGCCAGCCATTCTCTTTTCACATCGGTTGCACCGTTGTCATCTAAAACGAAGAAGTCTTCTCTGCAATATTTACTTTAAAACAGATTTTATCGACACATACAATTTCATAAATCTTAATTGACCACAAAATAAGAGTACACACATATACTCCAAAACTGGCGAATCGACAAATGAATCCGAGAAGGCTCAGAAATGTGTTGCTTTTAATCATTAATTGAATAATGTTGAACTGTACGGTGCTCAGTTGTCTTTAAATATGTGCCTATAATCATCTCAATGATTCAGCTGAAATAGAGTATTAAAACAGCGTGTATTGTTACTAACAACGGCTGAGGGGAACAACCCATAAGCTTTTACACGATTTAAAAACACGTCTGCTGTAGAGAAACTTTCTTATTATATGGTATTGGATAATATGTAGAGGACTAGTATAATTGTATGGACAATTCTGACAACCTTACATATGTATTACTTCCTCCAATATGTATTACTTCCTCCAGTAAGGTAAACTAGTGTTAGAAAGAAATCACCAGCTACGAAAACAACAGCGATATCATTTAATCTAATATTTAATCAAATAGTTCAATATAATTATTGAAATGTAGATCGTTTCATCAAGTATATATTAGTAAATAACTCGGTATGACAAGTTTTTTTTATCATAATTCTTCACACATTAAAGCTCAGACAATGTAAAATAATATTTGTATAAAAGACAAACAAAACAAAAGCATCCGCTGCAAGAGTCAGCATCGATGATAGCTTTTAATATGTTTAATGGCATTGGTAAGTTGAAAATAAGACCACAAACACAAATGTAATGCTATGAAATTATATTTGTAAATCTCAAAGCACTACACATAAAACTATGCATCATTCAGCTTTTGACCATAATATTTTATCAGGACGTATCATGGGGATAAAAATTCAATTATTCGTACAATATTACTGCATACTTGTCTGAAATCCATAATTATAGACCTGTTACTAGAAAAAATCCAAACCTCAATTTGAAAACAAAATTGTACCTAATGATTAATTCTACATGTTCAAGGTTAAACGACACATATCATCAAAATGTCATGGGAAACGTGAACAGTTTTGTTGACATGGCATAAGGTAAAGGTATTCTTAACTATGCGTAATCGCAATTATGTGCTTCAAAAGTAAAGAAAAACATACTAGATACGAGTTCACGTCTAAACGTCTACAAATTACGCATTCTTTTACTCCAAGAAGCAACTTACGTGTTTAATTGAAACTTCGAAATTTGTTTAACGTTTGAAAAATTCTCACTTTAACATTTAAATAAGCTAATTGTTATGTGATATCATGTTAACTACGAATTTTTAGTTCAGACATGCAACGTATCTGCATTTGATGTGTTATTATGCATTTTAGAGTTTAATAATTTAATACTAAAAGCAATTAAAATGAAAATAACAAGAGTAGATGTGGAGGACTTGGGAGACTTGAAATGCGATATTTGTTGACGGTTATGTATGCGATAGATGCCACTTAAGAATATTTAAACAATCAAGAATTCTTAAGCATGCACTCGATCATTGCAAACTTGTTGGCGTTTTTTTGTACAGGCGTAGCATTTCCAAATATTTTTTTTGGTTAAAACTGACCGTCTATAATTACCATCTTTGCATAGTGTGATGAAATTTGATCTATAGAAACCATTTGTATGAAGAGGTACTTCAATGAACCATCACACTGAGCGATACAACGACCGAGGTAATTATTAACAGCTTTTATTGTGAACATACCTGTTTTATTCGTGTGCAATTCCATTGAAATTATTTAATCGGTAATCGTGTTCAATAATTATTGGTCACAACGTTGACAGGCACAATAGCAATACTTTGGTAAAAGAATCTATTCACTCGTTCTTTTAGTGCAAATTCGAAATTAATCATACTGCAAATTTCGCTTAGGGCATATGCTTGTATGCAGCACGTTGGTACATGTTGCGTATGTCAGCATTATTAAGTCCGTGTTCCGACATGTTCCCTATCATTGCGCGTTTAATTATTTGGGCTTGTGTGGAGTAATTTACGGCTCCTATTCAAATATTCATGTTTAATCTTATCTTATTACAAACAACATTAACCAAATAAGCCATTCAAGCTAATTGCAACAGTCAGCTTACCGTAAACGGCAAACTATTTACTTTTTACATGACGGTATAAGGGTTTCGACCTACATGAAGATTTTTGCTCGCCTTTTGTCTGTCGTCCGTCTTTCGTCGTCCGTCGTCTGTCAACATTTTAATCGAAACTGCATCTCCCCCTAAACCACTGGGCAGGTTTTCACTTACCTTCACAGGAATAATCCGTTGATGATTCTCTTTCAAAATTGTTCAAAAAGTTCAAATCGCTCAGGTGTGCTGAATATGTATATTTAAAAAGTAAAAACTTTAAAAGCCATCTTGTCTGAATCTGCAAGTCTGGGAACTTTCACATTTGATATGTGACATCCTCTAGTGCTTCTCTACAAAGTTTGTACAAATTATGCCCTTGGGGTAAAAACTGGTAAAGTTTTATATTGACTAGAATAACAAAATTTACTTTAAAAATCTTCTTCTCTGAAAATGCAAGGCCAAGAGGTTTTGTATTTGGTATTTAACATTGTAAGTGATCATCTACAAAGATTGTTCAAATCATGCCCCTGGGATAAAACATGGCCACGTCCAGTGGATCACATGGTTTATATAGACTTAAATAGCAAAATCGTCTTCTCTGAATATGCAAGGAACACGCGCATGGGTCACATGGTTTCTTTAGAAGTATATGGCAAGTGGACTTTAACAATCTTCTCTTCTGAAAACGCAAGGCCAAGAGAATTCGTATTTGGTATGTAACACATTGTATAGTTGTCTTTTTTAAAAGTTAGTTCAAATTATTCCCTTGAGCTAAAAAGTGGCCAAGTGGCATTTGGTTTCAATAGACATATGGCAAGCGGGCTTTAAAAATCCGCTGAAACCGCTAAGATTCTTCAAATTATGCCCCTATGGTAAAAGGAAGCCACTCCCCGGAGGTCACATAGACTTATATGGCAAGTGGACTTTTAAAATCTTCTCTGAAAATGCAACTACTTGCTGGAAAAAATAAGTTTGAGCCATAATGTAATTATATTAACCACAATGGAACCAGAAATTACTGCAATGCGGCAGTTTTATGACAGCCGTCCAATGTCAACATCGATCTTTCAGAAATAAATTGTAAAGAAATGTTTGCCAGTTTGTTTTGGCAACGGCCCGGATGAGTTTCGTTGATAGCCGCCCTGAAGCGTCTATAAAAACGGGCCACATTAACAATAAAGTCGCTTGCTCAGGTCCCGTGTTGTCATAACTGTGTCTCATTAGCTTTGTGACAGTCATACTGCAGCGGGAAAATGGTAATCAATTACTTTTAAAGTTATAGTTATGTCAGCACATTTTCAATTCCCACTGTTATTACATATAGTTCATTGTTTCCGGTTTATTCTTTATGGTGTGGATACAAATGTTGATCTAAACCAATATAAATCTCACAATATTAAAATAACAATATAAAAATAACGTGATTTCGAAAATGAAACTTTGAAGATATACCACTCGCAGTGCATAAAATCATTACTGTGTTCAATTAAAGCATTTATCTGTATACCGTTGACATTATTTAATCGTGTTCATACATTATTTATTTATTTATTATAACTTAACTAGTTAGTTGTATCATGGGACAATTTTATTGATATTTATTGAGATTGATATCAAATTATACCTTTTGTAAACATACTTAGTATAGAGTTATTGTATACAAGGCAAACTATAAAGAAATGCGTTAAAACATTTTTTTCTCAGAACAGTATTAACATTTTTTCTGGCCCTACAGTAAAGCAATCGTTTTATAAGCATTTCAGCGCATTGTCTGTTCATTTCGGAGAGAAATATGTTTAGACAAGTCCCACGAATCTTAATGGTTATTTAAGAAATAATTCAAGGGTAAGCGTTGGTTATTGCGGACATAAGCAACGGATTGGAGTTCAGATGCACAGGAAGTAAACCACGAGGGCGATAGCCCGAGTGGTTTGACAACAAGCATCAAAACGACAACCCGTTGGTTATTACCACAATAACCAACGCTAACACGTCAATTATTTCGATTTTAACGTGATCTTATAAATAATTCATCTGTATTTTAAAGGTTATGAATGAGAACTAGTTTATCTATACTCCGTCCATTTTTCCCAACGTACATTCACACGAGCATTTCAGTGACGTCTATTAATCATAACAATTCAAAATGACGTCAGCTTCATTGACAAATATTGAGCGAAGAATCAACGTCATACTTATTGATAAAAAGAGTAAAAATCTTAAGCTAACAAGCGCAAATTAAAAGCATACTTACACAATGTAAACCTTTTTTGTGAATTTAAATATAAAATATGCAGTACAAATGTGGTTTTATTGCGCGACATGATGCAGAAATTATTTGTTAGTCACAATTTTTCTATCGAATGTTTTTACGGAACAATTTCTTCGAATTTCTATACCTATTTTCAAAGAGTTAGGTTCCGCCCATTATTTGTTGCAGAATAACCCATGGTTGATTTTCTTCTTTATCTATGGAAAACTAGCCGCGTGCCGTGTTAGAATGTTTTATTTAATAAAGTATTATAGTTGTCGGTGTAATCAAAAGTCATAGTGAAAAATCTATTTTATTAGAATTAGAATTATAACGCGCAACAGAAATATGACGTTTTCTAAAGAGCAATTATGGCAATTTAGTATTTTCTAAAATAATTTGTTCCGATGCTAATTAAAAAAAAACAAAAAACGTTTCAATGTATTTTGATTGTTAGAGTGGTATAAATTGCATTGTTGGTTAAAGTGTTTAAAGAACATCATATTTATGTTTAATGCCTAAGCAAAAATAGAACGGTAGCCGTCCGATTTTAACGAACTCTAAAGCATCGGCAATTTTTGGAATCTGACAGGCGCTGCGCGTTATATATATTTTTTGCAGCGCGTGGTCACAAACTCAATCGGTCGCCGGACGATTTTCGCTGACTGACATGGGGAACAAGCAGTTTGAGCAATGGGCGACTACGGCCAATAACCGGACGGCGCCCGTGCGTTGTATATATATGAATCGGACGTTCGCCGCTCACGTTGTAGATGACTGCAAATCAAATGTATTGAAAAAGGTATCCAGTCAATGTAAGTCGGCCGGCCGCCGCCAGGAAGGTTATCTCTCGTACGCCGTTGAAATTTGACGATGTTTTTAAAGTAGAAAAATCGTACGGCCACCGCCTGTTCCAAGAAAATGCCGTCAAGCGATCAGACGATGTCGGCCGAGGTTTTTCCGAAATCCCTGACCAAGAAAGAAATCGCCCGGTCGCCGTTAACTTTTAAGTATTTCTTAAACTTCGACGGGCGCCGTCCGATGAGCTAACTTTTCAGCTGCCACCGCCCGATTGCAACGGCGGCCATGCGGTCACCGTCCAATTTTGCTCGATTTTCGATAAAATAGACGCCGTCCGGCGGCAGTTAGTTAGTTGTGACCGGGGCATAAGTCACAACAAGAACGGACACGGTCCGATTTCACAAATTGTCAAACATCGGTGATATTTGAAATCTGACAGGCACCGCGGGCGCCCAAGGCTTTTCGCTGACTGACATGTGAAACAAGCAGTTTGAGGGATCGGGCGGCGCCCGGCCGATGAGCGTATGGCTCGAGTGTGGTTTATATGTATATCGGACGGTCGCCGCGCAGGATTGTAGATCATTGCAAATAAAATTTATTGAAAGAAGTGTCGAATGTCGCATGCAAGCCGACCGGTCGCCGGACACATCGGGGCTGCTGGCGGCAGGAAGGTGCCCGAACGGTCGCCGTTAAAATCGGAACAATTTTTAAAAGTAAAAAACAGACGTACTGCCACCGCCCGATCTAAGCAAACGCCATCCAGGTGCCCGGCAGATGTGTTCTGACCTCCCTGACCACGAAATAAATCGCCCGGTCGGCGTTACCTTTTAACAAGTCCTTAAACATCGGCGGGTAAAACAGACGTCTTCCGGCGGCATTTCCTTATTTGTGAACATAATTGTGCAACATGCAGGTCCCGAACACATTACATGTAATACAAATCATGAAGCTAAATACATTTATATATTTGTTTCGAAATAAGTTTTCAATGTGTTCTAATCGTATGATTAAAAACTACACTTTTCTAGATATAAAACTAAATTCAACAGGTATAACCGTCAAAGACTGGATATGACCATAGGAACAAAAATATTATTGATGACGCCAACGAATATTTAATCTACCAAGAATTTTAAAGCATGGTCGTGGCCATTGTAAACTAATTGGCATTCTTGTTCACAGTCGTACGATTGCGAAATAAATTATTATGGTCTACAAACAGTCTGTCTCTTACCTTTATGAAAAACTTATGATGCATGCATAACTTGTTTTGATCATAGAGTCCACATTGCTTGAAGGTACCCCGCAAAGAAAGTTTGCAATATACATTTGTTGTAACATTCCTGATTCTTTTTAGAAGAATATTCTATTATCCAAATGCAGCTTTTGACATATGGTTGAGTTTTGTTATAAATATACATTAGCTTTTGTTGGTTATTATTCAAACATTGTGCTGGCACCATATCAGTACTGCAGTACGTATTTTATTTCTTAATTTGTTTAGGTACAATACCATCAACGCTATCTTATTACATATACCATTTCGGAATGTACATAAATAATTTATAATCAGTACCTCAATCTGTCAAGCCAATGCTGCTTTAGAAATTTATGTTGACATTAAAACATCAAGTAACAAGTCGGTATATTTCGAATATGGGGGTGTTTGTGTCGACATTGTATGGCTCAGGTTTGTACTGGATTGTCGTCACTGTGACTTTCCGCTTGTTATCACAATCCGTGTAGTAAACTAATAGTCCTTTTTCAATATAAGAACGTTTTCAAATTGTAGTGTTCTACAAAATGAAATATTATTTGAAACAAGTTATTTGCCTATAGAAAACCTATTAGTCTATATAAAAGTTTGAAAACTTTCGGCAAGTCGTTTAATAATACTGATGACTCGCATATGTACAATCTATCCAAGCACCGTCGACTTTTTCCATCAATTTCGATTGCCCCTCCAGTTTTCTTAAACACTTCTTAAACTTAGTCATGATAATTGTTTATTGTTGCATTTTTCTTGAATAGCATTTCCAATGGCACATGGTCGTTGACATATTATTGTAGCAATACTAATTATGAAATGAACTGAGGGATTTCGCATTGGTAATGTAGTTATTCCTGTATAATTGATAAATTAAGCTGCATGTTTTAATCATTGTAAAACAAATGTCTGTTCAATAAAGTTGTAATTAAACAAAGACACACTATAAAATAAGCAAAAGTGACCAGAAGTTTTTAATACCAGAAATAAAAAAGGCCTGACACTTTTTATTTTGACACTTGGTTACCGATATCACATATAAATATAGTCCAACATGTGTCCATTATAATTTATGCTTTGCATTCACCGTTTAAGCCAGTAAGCTGTATGTGTCAAAATATAAGCAGACAAGTGAACCCATTCACAAACGGTATAATTTGCATAGCTATAATACAAACTGGACGTAAGCAAACACCAAAGGTACACGATGTTTTACTGTGCGTAGAGAAAAGACTCGCGAAAGCTGGTAAAGTTACAATTAAAATGTCAATTTAGGCGCAGTTCACGATTTTAATTCGCGCAATATGACTTGTCTATGGTCAAGTGAAACTGTGTGTCTGCAGGGATATTAATCGAGCTATGCTCCGAACAAGTTATATCTCTGTGTGGAGGTTGAATCATTATCAAAATTGGCGACGCAAAAAACAGCAACAACTGAATTCTATCACTAATACAACAACAACAACAACAACTACTACTACTACTACTACTACTACTACTACTACTACTACTACTACTACTACTAAAACTACTACTACTACTACTACTACTACTAGTACTACTAATACTACTACTATTACTACTACTACTACTACTACTTCTACTACTACTACTACTACTACTACTACTACTAATAATAATGCAATTTTGTTTTTCTTTGTTTATTTTTTATTAGGGGGGGCGGGTAGAATTGATTTTTATGGGTAGGTAGCGGGATAGGAAACAATATATAACAATATGTTTGGCCTAAGTTATAATTGTTGAAAATATTCAAGACAAATCTGCAAAACATAAATCTGAACTTCTGAACTTAAAAGCTTTGCTTACAGATTTTTCAAATTTCGTGCGTTTGTTCTAGATCAACACTGCCAGTAGAATAATACCTTATTCATGTTGCAGATCCATCCTAAACTCGTTCTTTCAGAAATAAATTGTAAAGAAATGTATTATATTACAACTTGGAAGACATTCCATTTTGTTTGCAAGTTTGTTTTAGTAACGGCCCGGATGATTTTCGTAAATAGCCCAGAAGCGCCTATAAAAAGGGACTATATTAACAATTCAGTCACTTGCTCTGGTCCTGTGTTGTCATTACTGTATCTCAGCTGCTGTGTGACAGTCATATTATAGCGGGGAAATGGTAATCGCTTACTTTGATAACTTTATTCATTTGTAGTGTAATGTATGCGCATTAAAAATATTATTTGAACATTGTCATAGTTAAATGTTTAATGATTATTATGTTGATACACACGAAGATCAATAATCACATTAATTTTACAATATATTGTTATTATTAGTATTCTTATTATTATAATTATTGTTATTAGTAGTATTAATGAATTCGTGTGTAACACGTTTGTTATGCGATTTATCAGATCAATAGGTTGTTTTTATGAATATATAACAAAATACAGATTAATTTGTTTAGTCCAATATACTCTAGTTATTGAATTAATTTTCAAAATGAAACTCTGTATATATAACGTTTTCAATGAACGGAATTCTTATATAACGAATATACGTATTTATAATATATAGCGACTTTTTCTGTAACAGTATTCAAATACAACTATGACTTAAAATACTATTGCTATTAGAAAATAAATTTCGAATTGTAATGAAGTAGACTTTTTGTAAACAAACATGATTTCCGCATGCACGGCTACATATAATGGAATGCATCAGTACCTTATTTCTGCAAATCGTTTTGGTAGTTCTTAATTCAAAAATAGTATTTCCGTTAAGTAGTATTTATGTATCGTCTGATCATCTTGCAATTACAAAATAGTACACAGTCTGTCTGTCATATCCTAATTGGATTGTTATTTTTTAAATTGTGCTCAATCTTATAGTGCGTATCCTGTAGAGAGCTATCGTTTTCTCGCACGAAGTTTGACATATCTTTAATTATTTTTATGTTACTAATCTCATGATTTAGTTATATTATTCATTCAAATAGACAACGGTTAAATGTTTGAATTCTCTGTTTAAAAGCAGAGTGATACCGAGCATATTTAACACAAATCACTTTAGTGGTGTTAGTTGCAATTCTCGTTACATGACACTATACACTTAATATTGTTAATATTTGTGAATATTTTTCGAATAAGCAGCTGCCAAGTACAACACTTCTCATATTTATTTAAATGTACACTTAAGAAGCTTGCTTGTTTACTGGGTTTTTCAGCCTTCGTCAATTCTCTGCGTGTTTGCTCTGTTGCTGGCGTATGAAAACATGACTCCATATGAATCTTTAGGTATGAAGTTTGGTACATTTTGTCCAGTTAAAATAATAAGCATGCATACACGACTATATATTCTACAAATATGTTGTCTAAGTATAAATGTCATCCATGCAAAAGCTGTTGTTCGTCTACCAGTGTGTTTGACATTTCTTCTGTTATTTAGTTTGTGCATGCCTTTATTAAAGTTATTTTTAAATGTTTAATTTAGAAGTTTGCAAATACATGTTGTTCTATCACCATCATCATCATCATCATCATCATCATCATCATCATCACCATCATCATCATCATCATCATCATCATCATCATCATTTTCACCATTATCATCATCAGCTTCAGCATCATCATCATCATCATCATTATTATCATCATCATCATCATCATCATCATCATTATTATCACTATCCTCATCATGATCATTCTCATCATTGACGTCGTCGTCGTCGTCTGCCGTATCATAATGATTCAAAGCGTGTTCATGTTGTTTGTTATTAGATGTTAACGCTACTCCTTGCACCAACGGAGGCGCGGAGTGTAGCGGAATCGGCAACTCTGTCTGCGATGTAACGACAACCCAGATGTGCAAGTGTGCACTTTATGCACCGATGTCAACCACTACGTGTCCAGCAACAGGTAAGGATTACTTATTACCATATTTTAAAAAATGACTTGTATACGTGCTATAAATGTTACATGTATTTACTAAATGCATTTAATGTAATATTAACGTATATGTCTGTACCATCAATGCATTCCATTTATATCCTTATTGGCCAAGTTATATTTAGGTTCCATATGTTCTGTCATTTATCTATCGAAAACATTAAGGATATCAGTTCAAACTATTGCTAATTAAATTATCTTAATGTTTCAGAAAAAGGCAAATACATTTTCTTTCAGCTAAGCACATATTACAATAATATGTATACATTACATGAAAATTTTACTTACATGTGTATGGTTATGTTTCAATGTTATAAATCGTTATTTAAGTAGTGTCTATCTAAACAGCATGTGTCGCACATACGACCTGCACCAATATAGACGCTAACTCCGAATGCTCTGGAATCGTCTCAGGCACTGACAAATGCCGGTGCAAGACTGGGTACAGTCTGGCAGTTGATGGGAAATGTTATCAGCGTATGTATTGCTCGTACTTTAACCACGTTGTGCACACATGCTAGTAAATTATTGGTTCATTGATTTAGTTAATTCTTTTTGTAGAAAACGACTTGTTAGTATATTGGGATATTAGTTATATCTTTTAAAATTGTATATGTGTTTTGCATCAAAATTTGGAAATATTTTAGCCATAAATTACATCGCCAAGTATTATATTAGTGTGAAATATGTAAGTATTACCATGTAACTGCTTTGCTTTCCGAAACCTTCATAATACAGACAGTGCTATGATATCGTTTTTAAGAAATATACCCCCCTCCCCCCGAAAAAAACAATAACACAAAAAACATACTGTATATATGTATACAAACATCACTATAATAGGTTTCCACTATGTCGCTTTACTTTTCTTGATTGAGCGTAATGACTGAACTTATTATGTAACATTATCTCCAAATGCAATTCAGAATTTGTGTATTAAATTAAAATTATTTCAGCTACAATAATCATCTCTAAAAACACGAAAAACGTTTATGTACGTTTAACTTGTTTACAGATGTTACCTCCACTGTATGTACTGCTACCGGCAAGAAATGTAGCGCTATCACCAACGCCTTGTGTGACACGACAACGCTGAAGTGTAAATGCGGAGGGATATCAGCGATGATAGCAAATACATGTACAGGCAAAGGTAAACATGACTAATTGATTCACACCTTACATTAATTTAATTTTACAATACGAGATGACAAGCCTTCCTGCAAATTAAACATGCTAAAATTAAATCGCAGTTCTATTGAATTGTATATTTTATTATAATACATTCTTGATAACGGTTAATGTATGGTCAATTGATTTTGTCAGCTTTGATTACAGTGGTGAAAATGTTATCTTTTATTGGTTGTATAGTGCTTATTATCAATAAAACATAGATGTATGTTATTTGTCAGACCAAACAGAAATTGTCTTCCAAAAATTGGTTTCGTCATCTTTGAAGAAATATCAGTTGTCAGTTAAATTTCTATTCAGCATGTATCACCGCTGCTACTTGCACCGATTTGGACACCAACTCGGAATGCTCTGGAACCGCAAGCCACGGACAAATGCCGGTGCAAGACTGGGTTCAGCATAGGAAGTGTGCTTCCGGTATGTGCCACTTATTAAATATACACGCATTATACCTTAAAGTTCCAAACCGATCCAAACAGAGATGACTTAGACTCAAGTTTATCACGTTTAATACGTATGCAAGAAACATCTAGCTTCTAGTAGTGAGCACACAATCTTTTGAAAACGAATATGACGATATGTCGGGGCCGCGAGTGAAATTTCGACACGATATTATTACCTAGTATCTATTGCATTTTCCCATGTTATTAGTGTATGTCAGGGTGTTCAAAGTCTTGTCACGTCTTTTAGAAACGTTACGTAAAGCATTTAAAAGTTCAGTCATTCGGCTTTTTGTATTGCAGGTGCGGCTTCTGTTCTGGCCTCCATGACGATGCTTCTGGCCTGCTTCTTAACAGGCCTTTTATAAATGAATTTTCAGTCCAACATTAATGCTTTTGACTTCAATTAGTTCTGCGTATTCTTGAAAATAATTAAAGTTTCATGTTTCAACAGTTATTTTGACAATTGGAGTTTCAAAACTGTTCTAAATGATAACTCGCTATTATCCCTCAATTATCTGTGAATTAACAAACAACATATATAGTATGCGTTATGTGTGTTTTAGTTTTGGACATTTTAAATAATCCAAGTTCAGTTTATTTAATGGATTTGTTGATTACATTATTTCATTGTTTTTGACACTGCATATACTACTTTTGAAATTCTATATTGCGAATGTAAAACAACAAAAAATAGTTATTTTATTGAAAGACATTGTGAAAACATCGTCAAGAAATGTTCGTGTGTGATAAAAAAAAGTAAGCTATATTATGCAAACGATATTTCAGACACCAATTTTTACAGGAATCATGTCTGTATTGTTATGTCTACTTTTGTAAAAAAGGCATCTACGTGAGTTTGCAAATATGGCTTGTATGATCACATGAGCTAACAGTAAATAAATGAAATAAAATGAATGAGGAAATGTACGGTAACAACGAACTGTACACACAATAATAAAAGTATAAGGGTTAATTATTGTAAGACTATGGTTTGCCTTTGATGTGCGTGCAAAATAAATTTGATGTTAAACTCTTCGTTTTTATTCTGCAGGAAAATCGAATGACAATTGCACTGCACTGACTTACCTTTCTAATAAACATCCTGTATACTTAATGAACACATCCTACAGAAAACGTTTATTGTAATAAATGAATTTGTTTACACTTTCTCCAAAGATGATAATTCCGAATAAATATACAATTTGTAGCAGAACACAACAATACGCGTTCATACCAAGTATACTACAACTCTAAAAAGAAGTGCTGAAAAGTGTTTCATTTTGTTTGTTGCTTGAAATGAAAATCCGGGTTTCAACAACAGTTGTTTAGTAGGGGTGTTGAATTAATGTTTCAGTTTTACTATCTAACATGTACATGATCGAACAAAATGGAAAAAACAGCTTAACAATGTCCTGCAGTGTGTGATAATTTGAAATAATGTAAATAATCATTTAATATACACAATTTTCAAGCAACACATATCATTTGCGAATCATCATATATTAAAGCTCAATATGTTCCTTGGTTGGTAACTTATGCGTTCAAATGCTCATATTTTAACAAGGTGCAGAGAGGAAGTGCTACTTTAAACATAGAAAAAACGTGTTTGTACATCACTGTCATTTATGTAAAAAACAAGGAAATATCTGTGGAAGAATATGATTGAAGAATAATGAAACCCCTGAGACATCCCAAGGAAAGAAACCCTTATTAACATCCGCGAGTCTTTTTTTAGGCAAGTGACCAATTGCCTATACAATTCCCGACAAAACGCACAACACAAATAACAAATAATAATTCACTGTAAACACGTGAATTTGCACAAGAACTAGGCAAAGCAGATAGAACATTTTATAATAAATCTAACGTTGAACTTTACTGCTATGCAGACAAGTCAAGTTTAACACACTTTGTTATTATCAATGGAAGGGAAACAACCCAAACGCATTTGATATTTGACATTATATTATTTACCCAATTATTTAAAATCAAATCGATTTAAAACACCAATACTGAGTCAGTGGATTTGTAATATTTTGAAGTTACCTGATATTATATTAAAAAACAAATAGCGGCAGTAAACACCTACCGTTTTATTGCCAGGAAACATGAACATTATAATAACATCGCCTCTACTTGCAACACATTTTACCTCATAGGTATGACGCGTCTAATTTAAAGCAATTAATGTAAATGAGGAATATCAGATCTATTTTTCTGGTTTAAAACATTTCCGAATATAAAGCTTTGAATATATATTGATATATGTTTCATCTCAGGGCACCAAAAATAAAACATGATATCATACAGCTTTTATCACATACAGTATCAATACACTGTCAGGTTATGACGATAAAAGCTGGACCAGTAGAACCAGACAATGAGATCTTATTTCAAACACAGTTTTGCAAACCTCTTTCGAAAAAATAAACTAACTTTAAATAACTATACTTATCCAGTATATATAAGCAAATGCAATTTAAAAATAAATGTATGTTGCTATTTAAATGGCAGTGAGTACTAATATTTTAAAACTAAACTCTGGTGTCAAAAATTGCCCCATTTTGAATTATCAGGTTCGATTTTAAAGAAACATAAAACAAGATATACAATAACATTCAGAGTCGTCTTAGCGCTCATTCAGCGTTTATGGTTGAAATTCAGAATATCAGATTTACGAAAATCTGACTTGTTATAAATGAAATGTTATTGAACTGATTTGAAAGAACAACATTAAATAGTATAAATCGATTACCCCGTAAACCATTCAAACCCATTCAAACTATTGTCTCATAAAAATATTTCACTAGAAAAAAGAACAAGTTTTGCAATCTGCCCCTGTCATAGCATTTCTGTACCCACATGCATTCCAGCAATTCTTTTTACGATTGAAATATTGACCGTTGTATACTGCTATAGTTGTTGCGTTAGTCGGGCGATTTGTTTAACATAAGTTGAAATTCAAAACACCGCAACTATATAGCTTGCTCCGTATTCAGGCCTCATTATTTTTTAAATAGTTGAACGTTTAGGCATGTCCATTTATAGCCTACTTTTAATCATCTTTGAATACTCAAACTAAAATGATTAAATGAATGAATAAATGAATGAATATTTGAATAAATGAATGAAAACATACATAAATATAAATTTATTATATAACTGTGTTATACAAACTACTAATAATTTGCTACTTACTGCTGCATGTACATTTCATTTTGTGTGTAAATGATGTTCTAGTATAAATGAAGGTGTGGTAAATTTGTTCTGTAAAACGCAATGCTTCTAAAACCAAATCAATACAATTAATAGTTATAAGTTTATATGTAACAATGGAATCATAGGTGCTCAACTTTTTGTTTCCATTAAACCAACCGATAACTCTGATGACTTTAGTTTCGCTATACAAGCAAGGGAGACAATCTCGATGAAGTTTTGCAAAGTAAATACCAGTTAATGTTCGTGAAACCTGCGTCTACATAAATATATATCCAAAAAGGTCTCTTCTCAGATAATATGTTAAGTATCACTATGCACCGCTCGGCTAGCTCAGTTGGTAGAGCGCTGGACTGTCAATCCGGGGATTGTGAGTTCGAACCCCAGCCGGACACATAACTTGTTTGGGGATTGGTCATAAAATAATTTCTACGACCATTCTCCCCCTACCTCTAATCCATGTAGGGCAGTTGTCAGTTACAGGCATACGTATGTTCTCTTAGTATTAGTAAACCGCTTTGATCGGCTAAGCTTGCACAGGAAAAGTGTGTGAGAAGGTTGACTGACCGTCGTGATATGACTGAAATACTGTTAGAAACGGCGAAAAATCCAAACAAACAAACACACAAACTTTTGTTTCTTTTAGAAAGCACTGAACATTTGTCATTGAAAATACATATTTATATATATTATAAAGTATCTGTTTTGTCCCGATGCAGCTGGAGTTTTGCTTTGTTTATATTAGTATTTAAATATTTAGAAGCATGTATCAATTTGTATAAATTAATTTTAGTTGATAATGAGGGGACAAAACTATTCACTAAAAATAAGGGGACTCGTGATGTTCGGTTTATAAAAACGCTGCAATCGTCTGTAGTTATAAATCGTCTGATCTACCTGGATGGATTCGTCAGTGTTTATAACGGTTCTCACTTGCCAATGTGTCATATGTTCATCAATATCAGATCTTATTTTATTAAATCCAAAATAACTGTGTGATTTTAATAAAGTTTTAATATAAATTAAAAATAATATTGTTAAAGTGACATTACCGTTCGGAACAATTCTCAGAAAGAATAATAAATAGCTGTATACTTATAAGGAAATATAGTTTAAAATAATCACTGTGTATATAAAAGAAACTAATACATAAATATAACTTCTTATCGCGAAGACAAAACGCATTAATTTTGTACACAATATGAAGAAATGTTAAAAAAGCAACCATAAATTTTAAATTGTATTCGTATTTTGCATACATGTATACTTATTAATTTGGATGGTATAATATCTAAATTATAACTTTTTAGAAAAGTTTGACACAATATAACCGATCATAATATGTTTCGTTGTATTGGATTATCCCATAATATATACCGGTAAGCACCATTTCATAATTCGTATGCCTTCATTCCATTACAAAACATGATTTTTGCAACGATTTTTTTCTACGATATTTAAAGCAACTGATATGTTGTGTTCCTTTACTGTTGGCACAAGAGAAGTACCAAGGTATAGGCATTTTGCATTCAGTTATCGATAGTTGCATGACAGAAGAAGTTTGAGATATTACAAAAATGACAATTCAACATTGCATCCAATCAGGGTTTCCCGCAGGATATCATGAAGGCATGTCGTCATCCACACACCCTTAGCCCCACCCCCCGAAATCGGCAGTTCCGTTTTCCCCCACATTCTCAAAATCAGCCACATCGTTTGCTGCACCAATGCTCAACCCCACCTGCCCGAAATCGGCCGCAATGCTCTACCGGCGGCAACCTAATCGGCCGCAATGTTTGACCCCACCTGCCCGAAAACAGCGGCGCAATTCTCAACCTTACTCAAAAAGCCTAGCTTTATCCGCCTTGAAATTATGTCATGGCCGCTAGTTGTATCAAACACTTTCTATTACCTTAATTCGTTTCGATTAAAAAAAAACATGAATCGTTATCAGTTACAATTCATGCGGACATTAAAAGCCGAAAAAGTCAACCTTTGTTTTTAAATACTAGTACTGTAATACGCGGTTCCTAATCGACATAAAATACGATCGTGTATCTCAAGGTAAACAGCATGTTTTGATACAAAAGCGCACGAAAATTATGTCGCCATGAACACAAAAAAACGTGCATGGACTGGTCTTGTGCTTAATTGCATATGTAGTGTTTTGTGAACCAAATGATGTTTGAGACGTCAAATTGTGTTATAAAATTAGGCTGCATACTACATTATTCGTTTTAGTATTTTTGAATGTCAATTTGTGAAACGGATTACGGAATGACCAGGATAAAATTAAAAGGTAAATATAACAATGAAATGTTTTAAAATTTCCTGGCAACCGCTGTATTTGTTGTCAAACACTTTTTAGTTAAAAGTAAGGTATAAACTTCAACCTTAAATTGATTGGCTAATGATATCATTGTGGGAGGAACTACACTGTTAAGTCACTTGTCAATCACACTGTTGGAAGTGTGACCTTATCGATTAATACGGCGTTTGTTTATGGCCTATCGATTAAAGATCTATGTAATTAGATCATGGGATTAATGGTTGTCGCTTTGAACATTAAGGTATGTCGGCGTTTTTTAAGCATGTCGGCAAACAACTTCCTGCTTTGAAGATGTGTCGGGCGCGACAAGCGATACAGGCCTGCGAGAAACCCTGAACATGCATGTTACATTTATATTACATGTATATAGAGTCTATTTGTTGGTTTCGGTCAAATGTCAATTTTAATTCACGAGTGTTCATAGAAATTTATATTTTCACGAGTGGCGCAACCATGAGTAAAACTTTATATTTTTTTTATGATGGCTAGTGAATCAAAATGCAAATTATACCGAATCCAATACATTTACTTTTTCTTTTATGATAAAGAAATTGTTTTTTTGGTATTTTCCGACTAACCGGTGAAAAAGTAGGTCCATTATCAAAGTAGTAATTCAATGTTTTAAAACAGTGAATTACCAATTTTATTTTCAATGTTCAAAACAGTAAATTACCAATTTTTTTTTTACTGCTATTTCCCTATTAACCACAAGATATCATAAAATAAATATGTGTTTGTCATTACTATTAAGTTAAGAAATACCCGGTATATTGGTATATATCTTACGTAAAGAAAAACAAAAGTAATAGTTGTAGCATACTTTGACTGAAATAGGTTAGTTATTTAACGAGCCCGCAGGGCTCAATGGCACAATGTCGAAGGGTGATACAAGTGTTTTATACCATAGTTACCAATTACATCGCAACTTTCTACAATGCCGATCTCAATGGGCATTTCCTAGACGAAATGTGATGTCTGACAAGCTAGACACCTGTGTCGTTTCCAAATTTAGCGCTGTCGCAAGGTCACGTGATGCGGTCCGAATGTGTAAGGTTACCGTGCAATAAGTAGCGTGCGTATAAATTACAAATTATATTATATATACCGCACGATACGTATTGCACGATAAGCTTGCATATATGGCTCCGTCCACCAGTTACCGTTCTGATATCACAGTTATTGAATACCAAAAAACATAGAAAACTTTCTGAAATAAGGTATAATATCTAATTATACCACAATAATATGAAAAAATGGAGGTAATTGTAATATTTTATTGTCTTATTTGAGCTTAATTATTGTGCTTAGCGAGCGATTCAGTGTGACCTGAATTCTATATATAAATTACGTGAATTCTGTGATATCTATTTAACGCTCATCCTAATGTAAAAATCGACTTCGAAACCGGCTTCACCATATCCATTACTACAATTCAGAGTTGAAAAGTGGATTTTTATAATAATTAAGAGTTCCATTATTAAGAAGTTCAATTTTATTTACATTTGCCTGGATTGCGATTTATTTAAGACCAAGTGTGAGGTTCGGTCTGATTTTGGACCGGTTCAGTTTTTTATTGACCCCAATTTTATCAGTTGTTGTGTGTTGTTTGTGGTATATTGTGGAATACAATTTTTATGCAATCATTCATTTACATTTAGTTGTTAATAAAATTTCTCTAATGCTGATGCAGATGGAGTTTCATATTTTTTCTGTATTTTAAAATACTTTGAGCGAAAACTTTGAAAAAAAAATGTTACAAAATAGTTCTTCAACTGAAGTCAAGATACAGTAAATAATTGCAAAGTCTAATGGATACTGTTTTAAAATAACCTTTCAAGAAAAAAAAGTAGCATCAATCGTGCAAATGCTCACCGATTAAGATAAAGGGGAAGCTTTTTAAAGAGAAACATCACTGTACTCTCAATCTTTAAGCTCCCGAGAAATACTACCAGAAGACCTATAGCCAATATTCAACCAGCCAGTACCACAACCACAGCCAACGAACACAGGCGATAATACAATGACTTGCTAAAAATGGTACAGTATAAGTGGCTTTGTCGAAGACACAGACATCATTTCCCAAACAACATTTAATGAAAATGTGGAGTCACGGTTGGATGCACTTTCCAGACTCAAATACACCATGGGAAGAGACACCACACACATTCCAGTTTCTTTATAAGCTGATTGGCGACTGGTCAAGCCAAAACAGAAGGCTGAAAAATACATTCGCATCACACACAGTGATCCAAGCAATCAGGTATATTTAGTTTTTTAATAGAATAACAACGGTTCTTACCATGGATTGCTATCTGGCCAATCTGTCTTGACCACACATCTGCACAACTCTGACTATTGTGCAGATATAGATATATTATTTATGCATTTATAAGGGGATAGCGACTGACATTCTGGTAACAAATCATTAAATAATGATATATGGTTTAATGAAGATTCTAATACAAATACTCGTACACATCATAATCATGATATATTCAAATTAAAATAAAAAAAATTTGCTAACATATATCTTTCAATAACTAGAGCTTATTTAGTTATTGTGGATCAATGAAGATTCTTAGACTGCCGTTGATATTATACTACTGCCATATTATTTACCCATTTAGTTGGTTCACTGACGGGCAGGAAAATGCCTGTTTTCCTCGATTTAAGATTTAACATCTGAACTTATCGCGATAAGGATGTTCGAAGCAGGCAGTGTTCTGGGTGTAGCGTCCTCCAGAATTAAATTTTACCTTCCCTAGGTCACCCAGGTCAGATCCCAGTTCAATTGTTGTTTATAAAGTTTTCAGAGTTCACAGTGAACAAGCAAAACTTTTCTTCAGTTTAAAGTCCAAGGAAGCAGTCAAATTCACCAGAAAGTAGGACAAACTTTATCAGAATAATGAAATTCCAGAGACATCACCGAGAGTGAAACACTTATTAACATCAGTTAGTCATTTATTTGAGGCAAGTGAACAATTGCCTATACAATACAGGACAATACGCACAACACAACACAAAACATAAAACAATGAATACAACTGGGGTCACCGCCTTGGAACGGCAAATGCAAAGAATTGGGGGGTTCAAACTGGTTTAAAGGTATGCCAAATCTCACACTTAGCCCAGAATTAATCAAAATTCACGCACTAAAACAGGTTTCACTTACATAATAAGACTTAACTCTACTGCTGACAGCCTCTGAAGATTGGAAATATGACAACATTGAGGATATGTAAGGGTATACGTTCTACTGCATCCAAACAGCACAAGTTAAACTGTTGTGGTATTAAATATAAGAATAATGAAACTCCAGAGACATAACCAGGAGAGAAACCCTTATTAACCTCCGCTGGTTATTTATGTAATACTTTCAGAGGTCCTTCTTCCAATGAGTTCACAACAGTATTTTTCCAGATTATGAGTTTAGTAATATCCTTCTTCATTCGTGGTTTGTCCTCATACCTTGTCTAGATAGGGTTTATTTCCGCACCTGTATGCATTTGGAAATGATCTTCAAAATCATTCGCTAACGTCTGGCCTTCACCTTCAAATTTGAGCGTCTAGAACATTCAACCAGTTGAAGCCAGATTTTCCTTATCGACATCTTTTTCACTATCTGTGTGAAATTCCTTGCTTTGCGCTTTGAAGTGGTTTCGGATATTGCATCTTTTACCTCAAGCAGGGCACATTTGTTTAGTAAGTTCTTGCTGGAAACCACAGAGATTGATTGTTATGGTTCTTAGGAGTGTTATTAAATGTTGGCATGTTTTTCTGATGCACAGTGGGTTTGGATTTTCTTCTGAGCGGTTCGCTTTTGTGAACATCAACGTGACTTAATGGAACATCACGCAAATCTGTGAAATGCTTATTTGATAGTTCATATGCGTTGCTATTCTTAACACGATTCAGCACGTTTGTTCTGCCAAAATGCTTTTGAATGACTGTTATTCATCCAGTTTGATGTTCCAGAATATATCAAAATTTCTCAAAGTTGTCAAACAATTTGGCAGTATTTGCTTTGTGCGTCTCATCTTCCCATATGAACTGATACTATATTTCAATAACCCTGGGGCCTGCACAATAAAAATAACAATGTTTGTTTGCACCTTATCGCACTTTACTTTTGCTCTACTTGCATATACATATACCTCTGTTATGTATTTTCCATTTCTTATAGTTCTGTGACATGTTCCCATCAATTTATCAAGACTGGGTGGTAGTTTGAATATAACTTCTGCCATCGTTAGCCAGTGTAAACAAATCTTACGAAATCTTACGAAATAATTGTGCACGAATAAAAAACATCATATTTATCGCGAATGTCCACTTAGCGTCAATGTGCTGGTAAAGGACTATATTTGGCGTTTTTCTCTGTGCTTCAGGCACTGATATTCATCAAAAGTGCGCTGCCAAAATGATGATCTTGCTTGTAAAATCTTCCAAATACAAACAGAGACGGTCATCTAAATATCATCTAAACAGTACTACAATAACATTTGCTCTTCGGCAGTGACAAGCGACACATTTATTACAAAGTTATTACTGTAACTACTTGGGCATACATTTGGATGTTTATCTTTCACTTCAGAACTGAGTTAGTTGCAATGAGTAACCACTAAGTATTTTATCGCAGGTGCAAATTTTGCAAGGACGATTGCCTTTTACAGAGAGAATCAAGGAAACAGTAAAAAACAAGGACAGATCGAATATTTCATTTTTTTAATTTATAAAGTGCTCACTACAAACATAATACATACCAAAGTGTTTTATCACAGGAAGTTTATTACCCACATTGACATAATATATGTCGCTTAACGAAAAAATAAACAAACACACATAAACAAACTTAATAATAAAGGAGCATTTAACATATACAATGTTTTAGCTATAGTTTCTGTTAAAAGGTATACTAAAATGAGAAATATTTAAAATGAACTAAGGTCTAGCTACTTCTGAAAAGATGGTAATGTTTATAATTTCTTTCATCTGAAGTACATGTAATAGTAGCATTAAATGACTGATGTCATGTAACGATTCAAATACTACGGACTGGATTATGAATATAACAGAGAGTAAGAATAAGAACAATATTAATGTTCAGTGGCTTTCACGTCACGCAATCAATAGCTGATGCAAATCCACAGTTCCATTGCAAACGTCATCAGTATTTCCAATAATACATGTAGATGTAGGGGCACAACAGCAAATGAGGTAATCCCATGCACACATTGGCAATGTGAATGTTTTAAATGAGTTTATACATTATGAATTTATTTATGATAATTGTTGGTCTCGATTTAGTTCCAAATATTACAAAGAAGAGCACAATACCTATCAGCTCAAGCAACTCTTTGGAGCAAACATCGATAAAGCTTCATTTCGTGCATGTAACACATCTGTTTAATATTTAAAACAAAGTATTTTTATTTTATAAAAGCGAAACTCCAGTTGCGACAGCAGGAGAGAACTTTTATTAGCAGCCCGAGGTCCTTTATTTATGGCAAGTGACCAATTGCCAGAAAATGACACTCCATAAAACAATAAGAATTGACTCTACCGCTGATAGCCTCTGAAGACTGAAAATATGACAACATTGAAGATATGTACGGGGATACGAACTACTGCATCTTTAAGTCATTATAGTAGTAAGTATAAAATACAAAGCAGCACAGACTGACACTTTACAGTTGTGTTTACAAATTGTGCTAACGTTGTGCATTTTTTTTTCAAGATAAAGAGGACAAGTAGAAACCAGTATGAGACGCATCCGACCTCACATTGCATTTCAACTTGGAAAAAGAAGAATTTTTATTAGGATACTGTTTAAAGATTTGTTTTGGTTACGGTCCCGATTCAGTACGTTCTTAGGTAAGTTGTGTCTATAAACGGGGGCCACGTTAACAATACAGTCGCTTGTTCATGTCCTGTGTTGTCATAACTGTGTCTCAGGAGCTTTGTGACAGTCATACTGCAGCGGGAAAATGGTAATCACTTACTTTTAAAATAAAAGTTATATTTGTGCATTTTAAATATTAACTGTGATTATGTATAATCTAATATTCAATTTTACATGTTTATTTTGTTGATAAAAATGTAGATATATACGAATATAAACTTCACAATATTTAAACATGAATATAATTTTAATAATAGTAGTAGTAATAATAATAATAATAATAATAATAATAATAGTAATGTTAACCGATGTTAGTTTTTAAAACGTTACAATGCATGGCTTATCATTATAGTGGTATAAACTGCAATGCTGGTTACTTGACCACACTTATACATTGTAATATACAGAATATTCATAGTTTTGCAAAATGCAGATCCCAAACAAAGTACGTATTAAATAGTATGCGTTAATTATTTCCATGTTTGATGTTTTCAATCGTATTGACTACTATAGATGTCATCCAAATTACATTTTCTGTACGTAAGAATATGTATAATGATGCCGTGTAGTTGTATATCTGTTTTCAGTCGTCGTCACTTCTTTGCGTGTTTGTCGCTTTACTGGTGCACACAAACATGGTGCCATGTGAAACAGCAAATATGAAATTTGGCAAATTATTTTCGTCGTCTATACGGCTCTAGCTTACACCAATACATATTTTTAGATATTTATTATTTGGTAAATATAATACATACGAGTTAAATTGCGATAGATATTATTCGTGAGCCAGTATTATTGACATTTCCTCAATATATAATTATAACTATCGTAATTTTGCAGGTGAATGTAATGTAATAATTATAAATATAATAATAATAAAACTAATCCTTTCATCAAACACATCCTCCACCTCCTTGGCATCATCATAATCATCATAATCATCCTAATCATCATAATCATCATAATCATCATCATCATTAACATCATCAACATCATCATCATTACCAACACCACCACAACCACCACCATCACCATCATCATCACAATAATCATCATTCTCATACTCATCAGCATCATCATCATCATTATCATCAACATCATCAGTATCATCATCATCATTATCATCATCATCATAATGAACCACATCCTCCTCCTCCTCGGCATCATAATCATCAGCAGCAGCCACATTATTACTATCATCATCATCATCATCAGCAGCAGCAGCAGTATAATAATCATCATCATCATCATGAACCATGTAATCCTCCTTAAAATCATCATCATCATCAGCAGCAGCATGAACATTATCATCATTAGCATCATCAGCAGCAGCATCAGCATCAGTATAATCATCATCATCATCATCATGAACCACACCTTCCTGCTGCTCGGTAACATTATTATCATCATCATCGTTATCATCATCATCATCATCACCATCATCATCATATTCACCATCATCCTCATAATTAACCGAATCCTCGTCCTCGTCCTCATCATTATCATTATCATCATCATCATAATCATCTTTATGATCATCATCATCATCATCATTATCATCACCATCATGATTGAATACATATGCATTTAATTTGTTGACAGATGTTGACGCTACTGTTTGCACCAATGGAGGCACGGAATGTAGCGGAATTGCCAACGCTGTGTGTGATGTAGCGGCCCTGAAGTGCAAGTGTGCAGTTTACGCGCCGATGGCTACCGTAGCGTGTGCAGCCACAGGTCAGAATTACTTACTATATATTTGTAAAATGCATATTTATACCAGATGGTTGAAAACACTTTTTAAAGGCTATGTATGTATTATATAAGTACCATATTGTTTGTGAGTTAAAAGATCGTAAATGTAATTTACATCGCATATTGTCTATGCAAGGAAAACAACAAATTACTAAAACGATTCTGATGGGTGATCTATTTATAGATATTGGTATTTTGTTTTTTCATTTAGTATAATGGTAACAACAATCGTTTATGACATTTCAGAAGACGACAAATCCGACAAATTTCCTTGCAGAAAGTACACATTATTGCAATATACATGTAATTGAATAAAATGTTCACTTAAACGTGAAAGAGGATGTTGCAATGTTTAACTCGTTATTTTAGTAGTGTTTATCTAAACAGTATGTGCCGCACCTGGGACCTGCACCACTTTAGACACTAACTCCGAATGCTCTGGAACCGTCGCAACCACTGACAAATGCCGGTGCAAGACTGGGTACAGCCTGGCAGTTGATGGGAAATGTTATCAGGGTATGTATTGGCCGAGCTTGAACCACACTGTGCCCACATGCTAGTACATTATGGGTCCATTGATACAGCTAATGCTTGTTGTAGACCACAACGTGTTAGTCAATCGGAATAATAATTATGTCTTTTGGAATTGTATATATTTTACATAAAAATTATTTTAAGATAGGTAAAGCTATAATGTTTATTATCATCTATTATATTAGTGGAAAATATGTAAGCCTTACCATGTCACTGCTTTGCTTTCCAAAACCTACCTAATAAAGACATTGCTATCATATCCTTTCGAAGAAAAATTACAAAAAACATACGGCGGATATGTATAAACACATCACTATCAGAAGTTTCTCCTATTTCGCTTATCCTTTCTAATTTGAGCGTAACGACGAAGCATATTATGCAACATTATCTCATAATACGATGCAGAATTTGTGTATCAAATGTAATTTAATATGTCTTCAACAATCATACCTTGCAATCTCCGAATCACGTCTGACATACGCATCTATGATTGTTTTACTTGTTTACAGATGTTAGCGCCACTGTATGTACTGCTACCGGCACAGAATATAGCACAATCACCAACGCTTTGTGTGACACGTCAGCGCTGAAGTGTAAATGTGGAGCGATAACAGCCATGATAGCTAATACATGTACCGGCAAAGGTGAATATGACTGAATTCCTTGCATTATCTTATGATAAGTGATGACAATCATTTTAAACCATACTAAATTAAATTTACAATTTAATTGAGATGTATGTTGTATTGTGTTATATACATATTTAAGGCTGGTGTATCGTCAATCGTTTTGAAGTTAAATTTGTATAAATTATTATGGTCTATAATTTATACGTTATTATTAGTTGCATGGTCAAAAGTTGATTACAATGTATTGTTTTGTGGATAAAAAAATGATACTTGTCATGTTTATTTGTCGTAAAATAAAATACATATATAATGGTCAAAGATTATATGTGCCTGTTGATTTTATATCCAGCTTGTACAGCCTCTGCTACCTGCACCGCTCTGGACGCCAACTCGGAATGCTCTGGAACAGCAGCCACAGACACATGCCAGTGCAAGTCCACTCATATCATGGGAAACGAAGGGAAATGCGCCTTAAGTATGAGTCGAATACATATATATCTTAATAGAAGTCCTATTATAGTGAAAGTTACTTTTTACAGTCATGTTATTATCACACATTGCACATTTGAGTAGGTCAACGGTAACATTGATATACAATAATAATGTAATTTTGGGGTAAAATAATTTTACTACAATATAAAGATGTAAGCTTGCCTGTAATTTAGAAAATGTAATTGGAATGCAAACGATGTCCATGTTTCAACAAATAAAAACATTATTAATGATTAAGTAAAGAGGTAAAATCTAACATGCGTTGATAGTATAAAATATACTGTCGCACACCTAACAATGTATTCAGTGTTGATTTGCTTTATTGACAGAAAGTACATCAGCTGCAACCTGTACCGCTGTCGATGCCAACTCTGAATGCTCTGGAACCACCGCCTGTGCAAGTCAAACCATCTACTGGGAAATGAAGGAAAATGCGCCATAAGTATGTTATCATAACTTCTACAACTGAGAAAGTCAATAGTATAAACAAAAACAAAATTGCAAATAATTTACGACAACAGCAAGGCAATAGTACTTATAATCGCACTTATTCTGAATGTAATATTTATGATTTCCAAGTTTGACTGTATTTAATTTTTGCACGGACATTCCGAACTAATATTGGCTACAATTTGTATATTCATAAAAGAACTGTGTACGTATGTGCAACATGTGTATGGACGTTGGTAACAACTGATACACAAATTATCATATGCACTGAACACGCCTTTTTCCTCTATTACAAGAATTCATAATAGATGCAACCTGCACCGTTTTGGACCCCAACTCGAAATGTTCTGGAACCACCACCGTTGACAAATGTCAGTGCAAGACTGGGTACAGCCTGAGCAGTGATGGGAAATGTGCCGGTATGTAGAAGCCTAGTTTCAATGTATTCAGGAGTTATCTCCCTCGGAAGACGAACGTTATTCGTACTGTGCAAGCCCAAACAGAAATGAATTAAATAGTAAGTTCTTCACATTTAGTTTGTCCGGTATTAATTTATAAAATTACTTTAGCACACCATATTTCAAACACTATTACGGCGATTTGTCTAAAAGACGATAGAATAACCCAAAATCATAACTCTTTGATTATATGTTTATGTTGTTTTTCACAATATTATGTCAAACGTTGTTCGTTAATCGATGGGTTATTTTCATTGATTTGCTAAGGGGTTGTACGAGGATTATATTATGTTGAAAATAAGATCGTATATTTTTTCATTTTGCAGGTGCTGCTGCTGTTTTGGCGTCCATTTTTCACATTTAAAGTTTAATATCCGTTCTAAAATTTACGGCATCTTCTACGTAGCATTCTTCAAATATCCCACAATTATCCCCAAACTTTTATGTTTTATGTCTTTAAAAAAATTGCAATAAAGCGATATGGCATGTTACTTCTAAGAAAATGCATCTCACCTGAATGCAGACACCGGTAGAAAAAGGGGTTTCGGCAGTCATATTTAGACAAAAGCCCCATGCCACAGTAAACACACTCCAAAACCTCAACTTTAAAGTTAGCCTGTAAAGAAATCCACACAAATGTTCCAACCACACATAGGATATTATAAATAACCACACAATGCATGTCTGACATTGCTAAATGCCTTTTATACCAGAAGAAAAAGAAACTCTAGTAATGGGCAATATTGCTAATGTACCACGGAGGGAAACACACTGATTTACTGGTATCTAACCTCAATGCGATGTTAACTCAACCATTGCGAGCTATGTTGGAAATTAGCGCATACCCATAATTCTTAGAGCGTGAGTACACAGGTCAGTCAGACCGGTGTAGACACAACGCATCACCAAGAAGAAAGTAATAATGCAATACAGTGACGTTATAATATTATCATTGGGTAACAACCAATTATATAGTTACACATTTTTCAGTAAAATACATCTACTGTATAGAGATGTTATTTATTATATGGTATTGAATTATATTTAGAGGACTAGTATAATTCTGTGGACAATTTTACCAACCTAACACATGTATTAATTCCTATATAAGGTGAAATCTTGTTAAAAAAAATGACAGTCGGTGCAAACAATACGAGTACCGTTTGATTTTGAGATGATCTTTAATCAAATATGTAATCATTTATTGAACTCTGGATAGTTTAATAAAACAAATATAAGTACATATCTCGGTATGACTAGTTTTGAATCACATTTTCTCACATATTAAAGCTTAGACAATGTCATTTTATACACGATTCGAAGACAAAAGTGCATCCATTGCAACTGTAAGTTGCAGAGTATGAAACAACACGACATAAGTATGTGAGACACGGATCTCGTTCCATTGTAATACTAATTAAACTATATATTATCAATGTAGTACATACGAAAGTAATAAAATAAGACCTAAATTTTAAATAACTCGTATATATTAGAAGTAACATTTGAAATAACGTTGAAATAGTCGGCATCGCTGATCTTTTAATGTTTGAATGGCATTGTTAAGTTCAAAACAAGTACATAATAAGATAGTTTAAATGTATGACCAACAGTCAATTATGAATAAGAGAAGGGGCGTGTTGAGGTAAAGACAATATAATATTAAAAACGCAACAAAATTACGCAATGTCTCTACAATCAAAGTGTGTCTTGCATCTCATTAGATTAATTAAATCATGTATGTTAAATACACAAGACTACGTCAAAATATTGCTAACTTTTACTTGTTTGGATAAATTTAGAAACAAAAGCAGTAATTGAACTGTTCATTATTTCGTATAACAAGAAGCACATATAGGAAAACGATCCATCATGAAAGTTTGGTCAAATATTGTTCTTAGTTAAAGCTATAAGTATATGCATTTGTTTAGTTTGTACACTTTTATCTAGATTGGTTTTTAATATTGCCAAACGTTCCAAGTTATTTCCCCCAAGGACAGTAATATTCATTAGAACACAACCTGTACCGAAATCTTACAACGATCAACCTCTTTTGTTTATATATAATGCAGCAGTTATGTTAAATAATTTGACTTGCAATAGATAAAAATATTACGCTTACATACTTACAGCGCATGATTGTTTTACTCCATTGAAAACAAAGAAATATATTACGAACCGTTGGCAACACACAAAAAACCCACACAACAAGCGGGAGTTCCACATGGAGTTAAATGTATAATTAAATAGTATTCTGTATTCTTCAACTACGTATACTCGTATGATATCACGCTCAAGATTAAAAGACAGTATTTGTATACAGGGCATACTTTAATGTAATAAAAGCATGCACACAAATAAAATCACACAAGGGAGCTTATACCAACAACCACGATAATTTAATAGTTTTTACTAAATCTTATTTTTTGATATCATTACGCAAATAAAAAGTAAGTATGTTGTCCATTCTCTAGTCAAACTCACTAAACGCTCCAATCATACGTATTAACTATATACCACCTCTCTGTCGCAAGGGGGTGGGGTGCACCGTATAAACAATAACAGTGCGAGTTCTTACAGAAATTTAAAAATAAAATTCACCATTTTAAACAAAACTCTATATTTATAGTTAAATACGGTGTCCTGTTCCTGCCATCGTAGTTTCGCGGCTTCGACTTGTGCTCATAAAAGGGCGCCTAGGCGCCGACACGATACGCCGGAGCGCTGAGACGATATGCCGAAGCGCCGAGACGATACGAAGACACCACGTTTATATCGCTTCGGCGCATCGTGTTGGCGCTTCGGCGTATCGTGTCGGCGCTTAGGCGTATAGTGTCGGCGCCGGACACCGTAGTAAAACGTGTGAAATACGTTGAGTATTGTTCTTAAATGAATGACTGCAGCATCCACGTTATTTTCTTTTCATTCACATGAACATTACAATTACATCGCTTCTATTTACAACACATTTTGCCGTTTTTGAATTACAACAGTAGTGCATCAATCTGATTACATTCCTGTCCAAAAACACTGTACACATAACATCGTGCACTTTAGTCAGATTAGACGAAACATCAGCATGGTTTAATATGACACGTGCATTTTAAATCGACTAATGCAAATGAGAAATATTTGGATGTGATTATTTCTTTTTTTCCTGATATATCTCAAAGAACCACACATAAAACGGTATATCATATATTTTTATCATATACATTATCAGGTCAGGTCCTGAAGATAAAAGTTAGACCAATTGTACGAGTCTATGAAAACGAGTTTTAACTCACTAAATGCTTAAGACCCAAGATATACCTGTTCCTATGATGATTTACAAAACTCATTTCCAATTAAAATTAATTGTACTTAATTAACTCAACATGTTCATGGTTTAACGGTATTAATCAGCACAATTCAATTAGGAACAAACTGAAACAATCTTGTTGAAATAGCAAGGTGCCCGAAAAAAAATGTATAAAATAACATTTGGTGTCTAAACTAAGCATAAATGCAATTATCAATTTCAAATATAAATAAAGACATAATATAAACAATACCATGTCTAAGACGTCTACAAACTTACCGACTGTATAACTTAATGACAGCAAATACGTTATGAGTTGACGGTTTCATTTGAAGTGTGTGTTGTTGTTTTTTAAACTTCAGAGTTAAGTCAGCTAATTATAATGCGATATAGTAACGAAATATCAACTATGAACTGGTAGTTAGGCATGCACCGTATCCTATTCTAGTGGTTTTAGCATGCATGTTTGAATTAAATCATTTAACGATAAAAGCAATTTAAGTGTAAAGGCGGAGGACTTGCGAGACTGGACATGTGATATTTGTTTATGATTATAAATAATACAGATGACACTAAGGAAGATTTAATGTACCAAGAATACCAAAACATTTGCTCGATCATTGCAAACGTGTTTAGCCTTCATTGATACGGGCGTAGTATTTCCAAAGTAATTAATGTCGATGGCAAACTTGATGTAAAGAATATTATGGTAAAATTTGGTATATAAATACCATTTGTATGAATGGGTACTGCAATGAACAAGCGCAATCGGCGTCCTGATCAAACTGCATCATTAATAACAGCGTTTCTTTTGAGAATTATTGTTTTATTCTCTCGCAATTCTATTGATATTATTAATTTTGATCTTCGTTGTTGGCTGCTTAAGTGGCCAGCTGTTTTAAAACGATTAAAATAAAATTTGCACGTACAATAATTAATGACAATTTTTTGGGTTTGTGCTTGTAGGATGTTGACTGATATTTATTTAAATTAACCTCTTCAAGATATAAGATGTAAACGTGAACAATCGCAGTGAACAGAAGAACAATCTGAACACAAATGACCGACATTGAAATGACACATCAATAAACAGCAGCATTCGCACCGCTACGTATGCGTATATTTTAAATAGCGTTTAGCAGAATGGCTTCTAAGTAAAGACTTAGTCATAAAAGAATTGATTCATGAAATTAAACATTATCTGATAACAAGTAACTTTAACCAAACGGTAATTAAGAACTAATAAAAACATAACATTCGGTCTACCGACAACATCCAATTCTACACTTTATAAATCAAATATTATAATCATAAGTATGATACAACTGTTCGGGTATACATTTGAATTATTATCTTTTATTTAAGAAACATAATTTACAATTAGTTAGTAACCATGCAGTGTCTCTTCACAGCTACACATCTTGCAAACGTTATTAATTTATTTCAGTATAGATTAAAAATTACATACTTCAATAAATTTTAAAAGTAACTTATGGAAGCGTTCTGCTGCCAAGTGTAAAAATACAAAGAAATACAAATTAATAAATTTTAACAAACTTATCTAGTAATTACGAATTAGTATCTAGTACTTACGACTTTCTATCTCGTAATTACGACTTTTTATCTCGTAATTACAACTTAATATGTTGTTATTACGACTTAGAATCTCGTAATTACGACTTTTATCTCGTAATTACTTCTTATATTGTAATTACTACTTTTTATTTCTTAATTACGAGATAAAACTGTATTAAAGCCAAATGTGATAGAAGCAGTATTTCATAGATTGAAATAGTATCGTGACCTTACTTTCATCAGACAAATTGATATGGACCTTCACATTCGATCGTTGTTCGAATTGGGCTTAAATTATTCCGAAATTCTAGGATGTCCTGCAGTAGAGAATGATCCAGCCCTAAATAGCAGGGTGCAGCACCTTGCTCCTTTTTGGTTGCTCCCTGCTGCCCCTCTGGGCAGGTCAACAGTTGAATATCTTTAGAATATCATATATTTTTGCCAGGATTCAATAACAAATTCAGAGTAAATGCCTAAAACCTTAATTACATGAAGCATTACTACTACTACTACTGCTACTACTACTACTACTACTACTACTACTACTACTACTACTACTACTACTACTACTACTACTACTAATACTAATACTACTACTACTACTACTACTACTAATAATAATAATAATAATAATAATAAAAGTAATAATAACGATATGAAACAATCTTTATTTAATCAACACTAGAGGTATATCTTAAGTATTTTTTTCAGTCAGACAGACAGATAGACACAAAGGCAGAAAGTGTACTATTAGTACTATTTCATTCTACAATAGCCTGCTCATATCACACTTGGCTTATGCGTCATCACTACCCTCTTAACTCGTAATTACGACATAGTATCTTTTAATTACGAGATACTAAGTTCTAATAACGTGATACTATGTCGTAATTATGAGATAAAAAATCGTAATTACGAGATACTAGGTCGTAATTACGAGATAAAAAGTCGTAATTATGAGACGTTTTCCAATATTGTTACGGTCCTGCGCTTTGATGGTTTGATGTTATTCTACTGACAACAGCCCGCAATTATATCGTTGCGTAACTCAGTAAATTTAATATGATGTCGATGTGTTTCCACGAAAGCAATGTTCATAAAAGAGTAATGTGTAACGTTCAGACAACAATTTATTCAGTTGCAGATATGAATATAGTTTAAATTTGACATATATAAAACGTTAGATTTGGTCATTAAATATTGATTAAATGTAACCGCCAGCTGGTCAACAATTATAGTAGGGTGGCGCGTATGAAAAATGTCGATCAGTGATCTCCCTTTTATGCAGACAGTCAGTCACAGAATTGTTTTCGCACAAAGACAAATAACTCGAGAAAACTCTTATAACAGCTTACAAAACCAGTGTTAAATATACGTATCAAGTTATATAAATCATGGATTAATACTTTAAAATAGATATAAAGTAATGAACACTGAGTGTTATTTACTTCAACAGATCTTCAAGACGGATATAAATTCACGTCCACTCAGGTTTCGAACTTAAGCTCAACTGCGTGCTATTTTGCCTTAATGTCGAACGAAAATATGCCCAAAGAAGGTCAGTGACCAGAAATATGGTCATTAAGGGCCATATATCTGGGCACTAACGGCCAAACATGGCAAGTCACGTGACTGACCAAATATTTGGTCACAATAATGACCGAAACGGGTCAATATATGACGTCATTTATCAAACGTCATAACAATAAGACAAAATGGCGCCTAAATTAGAAATACAATAACATATTTAGAGTGCCAAAATTGGATTTACTTTTATGTGAAACATCTTGAAACAACCAAGGAGTTCAACTTCCAAGGTGACTTTCTGGAAAGGAAATTTCCCAGACTTCAACAACACAAATGGCTACCAAAATTACAAGGTGCCAAATGGAGAAAAAGGTAAAGCTGGCCGTATATACCAAATTGTGAAACAAACAATTATGGAACAGCAAAACATTAAGAATGGATGGATGACTTCAAGATTATGATACTGGTGATATTAAGATTACATATACACAGTTGTAAATATTGTCAATTGTTATATCTAGTCAAAAAATGTCATCAGTTCGTACTTCAAAGGCTGTCAATAATTAAATAAAAAGGTAAGTTTTACTATAACACCTGGGGTGTATCAATATTGAGTATTTTTATTTATTTTTTCTATTTTTACATCTGGCACCAGAACGCTTCCAGAGTAAATAGATCAGGGCAATTCATTTTATAGTATTATGAACCACACTGAAATCAGTAATAACTGCAATGCAGCAGTTTGATGACACCCGTCCAAATTCAACATGGTTCTTTCAGAAATAAATTGTAAAGAAAAGGATTGTATTTCAAATTAGTATTCATAAAATTTAATAAAATATTGTTTTCAATTTAGTTTTGGTAGCAGCATGAATTCAGTACGTTGACATAATCCGGCGTGGCTATCAAAAGGGGCTACGTTAACAATACAGTCAATTGCTCTGGTCATTAGTTGTCATAACTGTGTCTCAGGAGCTTTGTGACAGTCATACTGCACCGGGAAAATGGTAATTACTTACTTTGTTAATATTTGTAAAATGTGTTTACGCATTTTAAAACAATTATTGAAATAACTTATTTGCAATGTTTATTATAATGACACGCAATAAATAATATTAATAAAAATATTATATAATTTACCAATCATTATTATTATTAGTAGTAGTATTGTTATATTTATTATTATTAGTAGTAGTTTTATTATTATTATTATTATTATTGTTAGTAGCAGTAATAGTAGTAGTATTAGTAGTAGTAGTATACTTATTATTAGTATTTTTATTATTAGTAGTAGTATTATGCTGTTGTTATTGATGCTGTTGTGTTGCTGTTGTTGCTTTTTGCGATTGGTAATGTGGAATTGTTATAGTGTTATCTGTGCAGCGCCTAAATACCAGTTTTAAGTGCAGTTATATAGTTTTGTATAAACAGACTTAGATGAAATCCCAAAATTAGTCGCTTTTAAATTTAAAATTGTTGCTGAAATAGTTAGAAATATTTTTTTAAAAATCTTTAATGTTGTGTTATTGTACACAGGCATGTTACGGTAATATATAGAAACATAGCAACCAGTGTATTATGATATTCATACATCAATTTAATGACGTTACCTTTAAGCCATTCATGATTGCAGACGTCCATTTTCTATACACTACACAACAATGTATACCGATTCTTTTAAAAATAATATGATTAAATATATATACTATATATCTTTTTACTATTCACTCTATATAAGTGTATTATTATAAATTATGACTGTCATTCCATCCTGTCTTTTTTACCGAAAAATGTCCAATACGCACATGTAAACAACAATTTTTTTCTCGAAAACAAGCACGGTGACCCCCTGTTTTCTTTTTTGCATTTTGTTAAGAATATAATTATGTAATAAATATCGAAAATTCAGGAATTTTCAAGGAACTGATTTTTTTCTATAGTCAAAACCAAACTGTTATATGATTACAAAATGCTTAATTTTTTCGTTAAAAAGGAATGTAAAAGCATTTTTTGGCAAATATAATCTTCTTTTTTTTCACTCTGCAACGGATTGCTTTCTTACAATTATCCATTTCAACCAATAGGATGTAGTTATTTTTTACCAATCAATGGTCAATACAAAACAAAAACAGCATCAACATTTCCTAAAATGCATTCACGGGTAGGTCATTTACATGCATTTTCAAAGAAATCTCATGCGGTGACTCCCATTATTTTGGTTTCATTGTATTAGGCATTGAACGATCTGCAAAATATGTAAAAATGAAAAAAAAATCACGGAAGGAAAAAACTGTAGAAATCGTCTTTAAGATATAGAGCAATGGTATAATTAACATCAGAGGGCACCATTAATATTGTTATTTAAAATGCAAGTACACAACACTTGAAAGTTCTTTTTTACTCAATTACAATTGAATACGCTAAATTTGTATTAAGAAGAAACTTAAAGTATTATTCGCTTAACTTTTTTTAATGTGAGTTGAAGTATAATAGAAGGAGTTTCAGAAAAAGGGTGTAGTAACCTACTATGACCCTTTAAAGCCCGAAAGCTTTATTTCCGAATTTGTACATGAATTATCTTACGAGTATATTTAATAATAAATGCATTGTGCACATCTTGCTTTATTAAACAAATTCTTGGAACATAATGTGCTCATACTCGTATCGTTTTAAAGTTTGTAATATAAATCGTGCAAACAGACAGAAACACAGATGTTGCCATTGCACACATAAAATATAGCGCTTTCTCCCATGGCAGAATGCATAGCAGATGCAACATGTACCGCTGTAGACGCCAAGTCAGTACGTTCTGGAGCATCCACCAGTGACAAATATCAGTGAAAGTCGACTCATCCATTCGGAAATGAAGAAAAATGTGTTCTAAGTATGTCGAATTTTATTACAATGCATAGCACATTCGAATTTAAGACATGGAACAATGGTATAATTCACATGTTGTTAATAAAATTATCATTTGCAATTACATGTCAGCCTTTGCTCTTCAAAATGCAATTAATAGTAACTTGAAAGCCATTATTTGCTCCAATACAATGGATGGGCATAAGAAAGTACTATTTAGAAGCAAATGAAAGTTATATTTTTGTTTGACTTGATTCAATGCATGGTGAAGTTGATTTGAAGAAGTATCCGTGAAAAGGCGTAGTAACCTGGGATGGTCGCCATCAAATGTAAACTTTTAATTGTAAGATAGTATCAGTTTCAATGGAATTTTGAGTGTAAAAGCAATATAAATAATTCACGACTACTGCTCTCGAAACAAGGGAATTGTTCTTTTGAATCGCAGTTATCCTGAATGTAATATGTCTACAGTAAATTTATTAAATACTGTTTTGCATGGACAATGTTACTCAGTTTTTATTAGCTTTTATGTGTATGTTGACAATATATACGGTGTACATATACGCAAGAACTATATGCACGTTGCGTATAATAAAAGTTGTAACGTGCACTGTAAACGCTTACGTTTTTATCTATTGTAAGAATGCATAGCAGACGCAAACTGTACCGATGTAGATGCCAACTCAGAATGTTCTGGACTGACAAATGTCAGTGCAAGACTGGGTACAGCCTGGGAAGCGATGGGAAATGTGCTTCCGGTATGTGCTTGGCTAGTTTTAGTTTAGACAGGATTTCTCTCCCTTGAATGAAGAGATGCAATTAATTCGTACGTTAAACTTCCTAAACGAAAATGGCATATGTATCCAATAACAATTAGGAAGAACATAACATGTCATATGACGTTGCTACGGGACTGCGAAAACTTATAAGCATAACAGTTCTACAACTATAATTTTAATCCTATGATGTAACGGTACTATACGTTTAGTCTATTCGTTCAGAAGAAATGCTACACAGTGCATTGAGAATTCAATCATTGGTATTTTGTCATCGATTTGCAAAGGGCCTTACCAAAAAAATAGTGTGTGAATGTGTTTTGTGAATGGCATATACCATATACTTATATTATAAATGTAGGTGCTGCTGTAGTTCTGGTCTCCATGACGATGCTTCTGGTCTGCTTCTTGACAACTCTTCTATAAATGCATTTACAGTGTGCAGCAGCAACATTGTTTGCGACTTCAATTAGTTTTAAATAATAATAACAATAATTAAAGTTCCTTACTTTAACGCTTTTTTAAACATTTAAAGTTTTATAACGGTTCTAAATTTTACAGCATCCTTAAACTACCCCCCAAACATATATGTGAGTTATGTGTTCTCTGCTTTTTAACATTTTAGTTATCCAAATTCAGACTATATAATGGATTTGTTGATCACATAAAGGCATAATGTTTTGACCCTGAAATTATTGTTTTCAAATTATAAATATCAAGCGAAAAACAAATTAAGGAACCCTTATGATATTAAAGAACTTTTGAGGACATATTTTTGGCATGGTCGTGTGTGATAAAATGTAAGCCATATTTCACAAATGATATGTTAACTTGACACTAATGCTAAAATGAATTATGTCCGTTATTAAATGTCTCCCAAAATAAAGACAATAACATGAATGTGTAAATATTGCTTGTATGATCACATGAACTAAACATGAATAAACATTAAATATGACAGTACAGTACGATCTGAATGTACATGCAATAATACTTTTACTAGAGTTAATTATTTTATGTGTTTGCCTTTGGTTTTTGTGCACATTAAATTTGATGTGGAGCTCTTCGTTTTAATCCTTCAGGAAAATCTTATGACCATTTCGCAGCCTTTGATTTGCATTTTTGATTCAACATCCTGTATACTTAATGAACAGATCCTACAGAAAAAGTTCATTGTAATAAATGACTTTGTTTACACTTTCTCCAAAGATCAGCAGATAAGGTATAGTTCACTCCAAATAAATACACAATTCGTAACAGAACATAACAATACGCTCTCGTAATAAGTATCTTACAGTTCTGAAAAGAAGTGCTGAAAAGTGTTTCATGCTGTTCGTTGCATTAAATGAAAAGCAAGGTTTCAACAACAGTTGTTCAGTTGGGGTGTTGAATTAATATTTAAGTTTTACTATCGAAATGTCTACATGATCGAACAAAATGTAAAATCAGCTGAACAATGTACTCACATTACTGTGTGTGTTAATGTGAGGTGCATGTAAATAATCAAGTAATACACATAATTTTCAAGCAACACATGTCATTTCCTAACCATCATACATTAAAGCTCAAGATGCTACTTGTTTGGTTATTTATGCGTTTAACTGCTAATATTTTATTAAGGTGCAGAAAGGAACTTTAAACATACAATATAGGAATAATGAAACTCCAGAGACATTAACAGTAGAGAAACCCTGACTATCATTCGCTGGTCCTTTATTTGAGGCAAGTGAAAAGTTGCCTATACGATAGAGGACAATACATAAAACACAAAACAGAATAAAAATGATTAAAACTGTAGTCACTGTCTTGGAACAGTCAATGCAAATTGGGGGTTTAAACCGGTTTAAAGGCATGCCAAACCTCACACTAAGCCCAGAATTAATCACAAAACATGCACTTGTAAATACACTTTAACCTCATATCATTGCAATTCAAATTCAATAATAATACAAGTGAATAATAATTCAATGGAATTACAATCTAGTTACTGAATTGTTTAATGTTCACCAGAGCAACAGAATTGCAACTTTCTGAAGCACGATGAAATGAAGTTACAATTATCAGCTAAATCCCTTCTTGTGCATTTCAGGAAGAAGCCGTAATACGTGGCGTTAAATCGTTTTTGTAAATCACTGTAATTTATGTAAAAATCAAGGAAACATCTGTTCAAGAATGTGATATAAGAATAATAAAACTTAAGATATATCACCAAGGAGAGAAATCCTTATTAACATCCGCGAGTCTTTTTTTTTGAGGCAAGTGACCAATTGCCTATACAATACACGACAATACACACAACACAAAAACATAAAAATGATTCACTGTGAACTTATGACATTGCACAAGAACTGGGCATAATAGGTAGAATATATTATAATAAATGTAACGTAGAACTTTGCTGCTATGCAGACAAGTTAACGTTTAACACACTTTGTTATTATCCATGGAAGGGAAACAACTCAAACGCATTGGGTATTTGACAATAATTTATTTACCCAATGAGCTTTATTTAGCATCAAATAGATTTAAAACACCAATACTGAGTCAGTGGATTGGTAGTATTTTGAAATGACCTGATATTATATTATGGAAATTAATAGCAGCAGTATTCATGTACCGTTCTATTGGTATGCAATTGAACATTATCATAACATCGCCTCTATTAATAACACATTTGACCTCGTGGGTATGACGTGTATAATTTAATGATACTAATGTAAATGAGGAATATTTAGATATGTTTGTCTGGTTTAAAGCTTTTCCGAATAAAATACGTTGAATATATATTGCTATATCTCTAATCTCAAAGCACCATAAATTTAACAGTACATCATATATCTTTTATCATATTTAGTAACAGGATAGGTTATGACGATATTAAAACGATAGACGAGTTGAACCAGTCAATGAGGTCTAATTTTAAGCACACTACATACTTTTATTTAGGCCCGGATATAAATAGGACACATATTTGTAAACTGAAACCTCGTTCGAAAAGAAAAAATATAATAACTGACTGTAATGACTCTACTTATCCAGTATAAATGCAATTTAAAAATAATTGCATGGTGCTTTTGAAATGACATTGGGAATAATTTTAAACTGAACTCTGGTGTCAAAAATTACTCCATTTGAATTATCAGATTCGAGTTTAAAGAAAACTAAAACACCATTACCCTACAATAACATTCAGAGTCGTCTGAACGCTGATTTATTATTTAAATTCAGAAAAAAATCTGAATCGTTTTTAATTAAATGTTATTGGCCTGACTTGAAAGAACAACATTAAATATTATAAAACTATTACCTCGTAAAACATTTACACCCATTCAACGCTTTTGCCTCGTAAACATATTTCGTTGAAAGAAAGAACAAGTTTTGCAATCTGATCCTGTCATACCATTTCTATACCCACATACATTCTAGTAACGTTTTTATGACTGAAATGTCGCAAGTTGGATACTTCTATAGTTGTTGCGTTAGTGGGGCCATTTGTTTAACATTCGTTTAAATTCAAAACACCGCAACTATATAGCTTACTCCGTATTCAGGCCGCATTTAAACCAAATAGCATCAATTACTTTTTTAATTGATGTACGTTCAGACATGGTCATCTACAGACTACTTTTAAATAATCTTTGGACACTCAAAATAAAATGATTAAATGAATGAAGCAGATACCACTAAGACCTGAGAGTTATCAGATCGAAAACGGTTCAGAAAAATAGCCATTGTGAAACTCACAGGTCCATGGGAAGAAAGTAACCGGAATAGCAAACGGTGTTGCAAATAGCTCCAGCTGTTGTGGGACAAGCGGAATGTCTGCAACCAACATCCAACGGGTAATTTCGTGCAAACAGTACTGCAAACATCATGAGCATGTCAATGTTTTAAAAAGGCGAAACATGTATTAACAGATGATTCCCATCTGAGGCTATTGGAAAAGATATTAGCGCTTATTGCTTAAGTCAGCAAACGAATGCCCCTTGTTTAACTTAAACATTTTGGTTTAAGATTTTTTTTAATAAAATCCAACATCTTGAATACTACCCAAGGTATTTACTTTTTAACTATCAACGTCTCCACCAGGGAAAGCAACCACCATAAATCTGTTCGTATTTTAAAGTCCAACGTCTTGAATACTATCCAAGGTGTTTACTTGAAACTTAAAATACTTCTTTACTGTCAACTTCTTCACCAGGAAAAGAAACCTCCATACATCTGGTTTGTAGTTTGGCAGTTTCATGCCCCTTGTTTAATTTAGAATTTTGGATGAAGTTTTTCTTAAGTTTTCCAGAGCAGCCATTTTGACTGATGTAATAAAGATTAATTTTTTCTTTCACTTTTATTTACAAAAATTCATTTTGGTGTCAATGTGGCACCTACTGAGAGCGCCTTCGGAGGGCATATGTCACCTGATAGTGACAGCACTTTTTCGTTTTTTTTTAAATTTTCATACTATTATGTCAAAGTACTGAGGTGCTCGTTTATTTACGAGAAACGCTACGCAGCGCTTGTATAATTAAATAATTGGATGATTTCCATTCATATCGTATATGTTCTCGTTTTGCAGGTGCTTCTTCTGGTCTGGCCTCCACGGCAATGCTTCTGGTCTTTTTTTAAAACAACTTTTGTATAAATATGTTTTCAAAATAATATTAAAGCTGCTATTGACTTGAATATTACGCACTCTATTAAAACAATAATTAATGTTCCATGTTAAACGCTGGTTGTCATTGAATATATCAAACTTGCTCTATATTTTACATTTTCTACTTGACATCCATTAATTATTCCATAAGTATCTCCAAATATATATGCGCGTGTGTGTTATGTGTAATCTGCTTTTGGACATTTTAGTAATCTAATTTCAGACTATATAATTGATTTGTTGATTACTAGATGGCGTATTTTCATAGATTCTGAATTGAAAAGTTTGGAAATTTTAAATCTCAAATGTTAAACAAATAAAAGAATCCTTGTGCTATTTAAAAATACTTTGAGAACATCTTTACTGCACGTTTGTGTGTGATAAAAAGTAAGCCATATTTCGCGAATGATATATTAAACAGACACCAATTCTTAAAGGAATTATGTCTATTATTAAATGTCTTCCAAAACAAATACAATTGCATGAATGTGTAAATATGGCTTGTATGATCACATGAACTTGACATGAATAAATATTAAATATGTAAGTACATACCCGAACGTACATGTAGTAATAAAATTAATGGGGTTAATAATTTTAGGTGTTTGCCTTTGTTTTGTTTTCCAAATACATTTGATCTAGTGTTCTTTGTTGTTTATCGTTCAACAAAATTTGCCAGCCATTCTCTTTTCACATCGGTTGCACCGTTGTCAACTAAACGAAGAAGTCTTCTCTGCAATATTTACTTTAAAACAGATTTTATCGACACATACAATTTCATAAATCTTAATTGACCACAAAATAAGAGTACACAAATATACTCCAAAACTGGCGATTCGACAAATGAATCCGAGAAGGCTCAGAAATGTGTTGCTTTTAATCATTAATTGAATAATGTTGAACTGTACGGTGCTCAGGTGTTTTTAAATATGTGCCTATAATCATCTCAATGATTCAGCTGAAATAGAGTAATAAAACAGCGTGTATTGTTACTAACAACGGCTGAGGGGAACAACCCACAAGCTTTTACACGATTTAAAAACACGTCTGCTGTAGAGAAACTTTTTTATTATATGGTATTGGATAATATGTAGAGGACTAGTATAATTGTATGGACAATTCTGACAACCTTACATATGTATTACTTCCTCCAATATGTATTACTTCCTCCAGTGAGGTAAACTAGTTTTAGAAAGAAATCACCAGCTACGAAAACAACAGCGGTATCATTTAATCAAATATTTAAACTAAATAGTTCAATATAATTATGGAAATGTAGATCGTTTCATCAAGTATATAGTAGTAAATAACTCGGTATGACAAGTTCTTTATCATAATTCTTCACACATTAAAGCTCAGACAATGTAAAATAATATTTGTATAAAAGACAAAATAAAGCATCCGCTGCAAGAGTCAGCATCGATTATAGCTTTTAATATGTTTAATGACACTGGTAAGTTGAAAATAATAACACAAACACAAATGTAACGCTATGAAATTATATTTGTAAATCTCAAAGCACTATACATAAAACAATGCATCATATAGCCTTTGACCATAATATTTTATCAGCACGGACCCTGGAGATAAAAGTTCAATTATTCGTGCAAGATTACTGCATACTTTTCTAAAAACAATAATTATAGGCCTGTTACTAGAACAAATCCAAACCTCAATTTGAAAACAAACTTGTACCTTATGATTAATTCTACATCTTCAGGGTTAAACGACACATATCATCAAAATGTAATGGGAAACGTGAACAGTTCTGTTGATATGGCAAAAGGTAAAGTTATTCTTAACTATGCGTAATCGCAATAATGTATTTCAAATGTTAAGAAAAACATATAGATACGAGTTCACGTCTAAGCGTCTACAAATTACGCGCTCTTTTACTCCAAGAAGCAACTAACGTGTTCAATTGAAACTTCCAAATGTGTTTAATGTTTGAAAAATTATCACTGTAAAATTTAAATAAGCTAATTGTTATGTGATATCATGTTAACTACGAATTTTTAGTTTAGAAATGCAACGTATCTGCATTTGATGTGTTATTATGCATTTTGGAATTTTATCATATAATACTAAAATCAATAAAAATAACAATAACAAGAGTAGATGTGGAGGACTTGGGTGACTAGAAATGTGATATTTGTTGAGGGTTATGTATGCGATAGATGCATTTTAAGAATATTTAAACAAACAATAATTCTTAAGCATGCACTCGATCATTGCAAACTTGTTGGCCTTTATTGGTACAGGCGTAGCATTTCCAAAGAATGTTTTTTGTTAAAACTGACGTTCGTAAATTACTATGTTTGCATAGTGTGATGAAATGTAATCTATAGAAACAATTCAAAATGACGTCAGCTTCATTGACAAATATTGAGCGAAGAATCAACGTTATACGTATTGATAAAAACAGTGAAAATCTTATGCTAACAAGCGCAAATTAAAAGCATATTTACACAACGTAAACCTTTTTGGTGAACTTAAATATAAAATATGTAGTACAAATGTGGTTTTATTGCGCGACATAATGCAGAAATGATTTGTTAGTCACAATTTTTCTATCGAGCGTTTTAGCGGAACAATTTCTTCGAATTCTTTGAACTATTGTCAAAGCATTAGGTCCCGCGCATTATTTGTTGCCGAATAACCCATGGTTGATTTTCTTCTGTATCTATGGAAAACTAGCCGCGTGCCGTGTTAGAATGTTTTATTTAATAAAGTATTATAGTTGTTGGTGTAATCAAAAGTCATAGTTAAAAAAATAATATTTTATTAGAATTAGAATTATAAAGCGCAACAGAAATATTACGTTTTCTAAAGAGCAATTATGACAATTTAGTATTTTCTAAAATAATTTGTACCGATGCTAATTAAAAAAAAACAACGTTTCAATGTATTTTGATTGTTAGAGTTGTATAAATTGAATTGTTGGTTAAATTGTTTAAAGTACATCATATTTATGTTTAATGCCTTAGCAAAAATAGAACGGTAGCCGTCCGATTTTAACGAACTCTAAAGCATCGGCAATTTTTGGAATCTGACAGGCGCTGCGCGTTATATATATTTTTTGCCTAGCGTGGTCACAAACTCAATCGGTCGCCGGACGATTTTCGCTGACTGACATGGGGAACAAGCGGTTTGAGGAATGGGCGACTACGCCAATAACCGGACGGCGCCCTTGCGGTGTATATATATGAATCGGACGATCGCCGCTCACGTTGTAGATGAATGCAAATCAAATGTATTGAAAAAGGTATCCAGTCAATGTATGTCGGCCGGCCGCCGCCAGTGAGGTTATTTCTCGTACGCCGTTGAAATTTGACGATGTTTTTAAAGTAGAAAAATCGTACGACCACCGCCCGTTCCAAGAAAATGCCGTCCACCGATCAGACGATGTCGGCTAGGTTTATTCGAGATCCCTGATCAAGAAAGAAATCGCCCGGTCGCCGTTAACTTTTAAGTATTTCTTAAACTTTGACGGGCGCCGTTCGATGAGCTAACTTTTTAGCTGCCACCGCCCGATTGCAACGGCGGCCATGCGGTCACCGTCCAATTTTGCTCGATTTTGGATAAAATAGACGCTGTTCGGCGGCAGTTAGTTATTTGTGACCGGGGCATAAATCACAACAAGAACGGACGCGGTCCGATTTTACAAATTGTCAAACATCGGTGATATTTGAAATCTGACAGGCACCGCGGGTTCCCAAGGCTTTTCGCTCACTGACATGTGAAACAAGCAGTTTGAAGGACGATGAGCGTATGGCTCCAGTGTGGTTTATAGGTATATCGGACGGTCGCCGCGCAGGATTGTAGATTATTGCGAATAAAATTTACTGAAAGAAGTGTCGAATGTAGCATGCAAGCCGACCGGTCGCCGGACACATCGGGGCTGCTGGCGGCAGGAAAGGTGCCCGAACGGTCGCCGTTAAAATCGGAACAATTTTAAAAAGTAAAAAACAGACGTACTGCCACCGCCCCATCTAAGCAAACGCCGTCCAGGTGCCCGGCAGATGTGTTCTGACCTCCCTGACCCCGAAATAAATCGCCTGGTCGGCGTTATCTTTTAAGAAGTCCTTAAACATCGGCGGGCGCCGTACGAATAGCAAATTTTTTAAGCTGCCACCGACCGATTGCATCTGCTTCTTGGCAGGTGCCGTCCGATTTTGCCCGATTTAGGGTAAAACAGACGTCTTCCGTCGGTATTTCCTTATTTGTGAACATAATTGTGCAAGATGCAGGTCCCAAACACATTACATGTAATACAAATCATGAAGTTAAATACATGTATATATTTGTTTCGAAAAAAGTTTTCAATGGGTTCTAATCTTATAATTTAACAACTACATTTTTCTAGATCTAATACCAAATTCAACAGGAATAACAGTCAAAGACTGGATATGACCATAGGAACAAAAATATTATTGATGACGCCCACGAATATTTAATCTACCAATAATTCTAAAGCATGATCGTGGCCACTATAAACTAATTGGCTTTCCTTTTCATAGTCGTACGATTGCGAAATAAATTATTATGGTCTACAAACAGTCAGTCCCTTACCTTTATGCAAAAGATTACAATAAGCATTTGTTGTGACATTCCTGATCGTTTGTAGGAAAATATTCTCTTATCCAAATGCAGCTGTTGACATGCGGATCAGTTTTGTTATATTAGCTTGTGTTGGTTATTATTCAAACATTGTGCTGGTACCATATCAGTACTGCAGTACATATTTGATTTCTTAATTTGTTTAGGTACAAGACCATTAACGCTTTCTTATTAGATATACCATTTCGGAACGGACATTCATAATTTATAACCAGTACTTCAATCTGTTAAGACAATGCTGCTTTAGAAATCCATGTTGACACTAAAACATCAAGTAACAAGCCGATATATTTTGAACATGGAGATAATTTTGTGGTACAGGTTTGTTCTGGATCGTTGTCACTGTGACTGTCCGCATGTGTTCACGATCAGTGTAGTAAACCAATAGTCCTTTTTAAATATAAACACTTTTTCAAATGTTGTGTTATACAAATTGAAATATTATTTGAAACAAGAGATTTGCCATAAGAAAGCCCCTTTGCATGATTGTTGTATAAACATGGGTGTCTTCTTAAGAAAATGTTTTGGTATATAA